>PVIC010018220.1:0-31831 GCA_004025085.1 Thryonomys swinderianus
GAAGAGGTAGTAAAATGGCTGCCTGGTCTGCTCCCCAGTGCCTCTGTTACCCCTAGACTGGGAACATCCACAGAGGGAGGTTCTCAGAGTAGGAGCCTTGCAGGAGCTCTTAGGTACAGACTCGCTTTTTATCCTACGCTACGCTCTGTACATAAAGAAGCTTTGTGAGGAAACGATGGGGGGAAGGAGCAGACACTAAACAGAGTTCTTCTGTGTGGCAGGCATGGTGCAGCGCACTTCGCAGGAGTTCAGAATCCACACATGTATTGTTCTCTCACTTGACAGATTAATTGGCTTTGAAGAAGCAATAAAATGTATTGCCTCACAGTTCTGGAGGCTGAAATCCAAAAGCCAAGGTATTGGAAGGGCCGGGGAATGCTCCTTGCCCCTTCCTGGCTTCCAGGATCACTCCAGTCTCTCACTGATGTCACAGGTGGCCTCTGTGTGACTCTGTCTTCACACAGCGGTCTCCCTACTGGGCTCCTCGTGTTGTGTTTGGTTCTGCTCTGCTCCAGAAGGAGCTCATCTTTATTATCTTGGTACTTGAGTTTAGGGCTACAATGTATCTTTGTTTTTGGAGAGATGAGTGGCACAATCCTACTTGTTACACTGTGGTGGTTTTTCCAGTATAGAAACGCGCTTAGAGATAAGTAAGTTGAAGCACAGAGAAACCAAGTGACTTTTCAGATCTGTCTAGTAGTAAGCAACACATCCAGACGTGACTCCAAGACCCTACTCCATCGTCCATACCATTCTACCTTGCCAAGCATGAGATTTCCAGAGCTAGTTGTCATTTACATAAAAATAACTGTCATGTACCCACCACATGTAGTTCTTGTGACACCTCTGTGACATAGGTATTATTCTCATTTTACTAGTAAAGAAAATAAGCTCCAGAAAGATGAAGTTCAGTCAGTTTGGAAAAGGAAGGAAAGGAACCGGGTATGGTAGTACATGATATAATCCCAGAGCTCTAGGAAGTGAGGTGGAAGATCCCAAGGTCAAGCCCAGCCTGGGAAAGTTAGCAAGACCCTGTACATATATATGTATATAAGAATCAATAAAAAGAGGCTAGGAACATAACTTAGTGCAAAGGTCCTAGGTTTAATCCTTGGTGTTGAAAGAAAAAAAAAAGTAAGGAAAGGATTGACCTCGGGTAATCTTTCACCATGCTTTTTCTGCAACCTTACCAAAGAGATTAATGGCATTGTGGTGGGGAAATTGGGTGCTGCAAACAGAGCTAAAAATCAACACAACTAATGAAACAGTCTGATCTTCAGAGCTTCTGGGGAAGGCTGTTCACCCTGATCCAAGACATTGTGTTGGAAAATAAATAAGGGCTTGGTTAGTTTTGTTTCTTTTAACCAAAAAGGGTCATGTGGAGAATGAAGCACACTTTGAAGGCTAACACTTTCGACAGACCCATCCTGGGAGCTCAGATCCAGACCTCCTCCTGGGACAGCAAAACTATCCACTGCTAGCCGATCAGTGCTGATCATCGCTAGCAGAACAGCACTTACTGCCTTGTAGAGGACAGGCATCATCAGGCAATGCTTACATACCAAGTCCTTGCCATTTCTGGGCAGATCCTGAGGAACAGCATCCCTGCGACTGAAACCAGCACACAGGGACTGGGTTTGCCTCAGATTTTACATTCCTGGGGAAATGAGGGGAGAGGTGTCCGCAGGGGGGGAAATGCATTTAGAATATTTCTGCATACTGAGTCCACAGAGTCCAGTGGTCTGAGAAGCTGTTGTGTGTGTGCGTGCGTGTGCACGTGTGCGTACACTGGTCATCAGAGAAGAAGGTAAAGCATCCTTCAGGAGTGTCCTGCACCTCACTTCGCCCAGCCATTTCCCTGCAGTCCCACAGGGTTTCCATCTAGCATCCTAGTTCGGTTATGGAGGGGAATCAGATGGGGCCCCTGCATGGCTTTGAGAGGTCCCCTCTGTAGTGGTCAAGCAAACTTGGAAGGAGAAATTGCCCCACAGGGCTATGAGAATAGGAGGCACAGAGCAGCCCCTTAGCTAGTGAGGTCTTAGGGCCCAGCAGCACTGTCCTAGAGGATGCTAGGCTTTCGCAGAGGCCTGAAGGTAAGCTTGGAGGGGGTGGTAAGAAGATGCTGGCCGGCCTCCATGAGCGCAGGCGTGTGTATGGTGAGGGCTGGTTCTGACACCCTAGGCGGAGAGCCAAGGGTGCCATGGCCCAAAGGCAGGAAAGAGCACAGGGAATCAAGAGGCCTAAGAGTGAAATATGGCTGGAGTAGAGCTAAGGGAAGTGGCAGAGAGATTAAGTGGAGAACCAGGCAGAGTTCCAGCACTGTAAAGGCTTTTCATAGAATTCATCCCCTTCTCTGGGTCCCTTACACTGAAAAATCATTCTTGGAATTACTCTTATTAACCCCATTTAGCAAATAAGAGGAGAGAAATTCAAAAAGGTTAAGTAATTACATTCGGCAAATCTACATTTTTTTTTTTTCTGAAAGAGACTACCCTCTGACTTTCTGCCTGAACAACTGGGCCTTTTGCTCAGAGGAATTTTATGCAAGGAAGAGAAATGTAACTTGTTTAGTAAGAACGAGAATGATAACAATAGCTAGTCTCAAGTACATTCGCTGTGCTGGACACCACACCACACTGTGCCTATACCTGAATCCATTTTGAAGCTTCTCGGCAATTTTAAAAAGTAGAAATTTCTACTATCCCAATTTTAGAAATGAAGACACTCAGGCCTACAGTGATCAGTCAGCTTGGCCAGTAGTCACATGGTCAGCTGGAAAGGAAAAGCCCAAAGGTGATGCCCAGTGGCCGAGAGCTCACAGTCTAAGCCGTTGGTCACTTCTCTGTGAGTCTCAAAAGAAGTGAAGTTCTTCTGGCCCAACCTGGGGTACCTGTGAGGATACAGGCTGGGAATGTGACAGGCACCAAAAGGCAGAATACACTGTGTACTATTAATATTAGTAATATTAGTAATAGTGACACCAACGAGAAGCAGATTGACTGGAACATGGATCCTAAGGCCATGTGAGTTTTTATCCTGGTTCTGCCACTTATAAGCCATGCAACCCTGGGCACTTTTTAAGTTCTCTGGGCCCCAGCTCCCTAATCCATAGGATGGGGATAGTAGCAGTATCTACCTCAGAGGGTGGTACAGAGATTAGATTTCAGCCATGAAGGCTCCAGTAAGTGAGTGTGTGAGAGATGATAGTGGGGTTTGAGCAAGACAGTGCAGCGATGAAGCAGGATACTGTATCTGAGCATCTCTTATTGTATAATAAAAGTGTAATTATTTTATAAGGGGAATCATTTGTGGTCACCTCTTGCTTGTTCTGGACTAAGCACTGTGCCGGATGCATGTTGTCTCTGATCTATATAACGGATTGTAAAGAAGGATTATTATCCCCATTTTTCAGACAGAGAAACAAACTTAGGTAAATTAAGTAGTGTGTTTGAAGTTGCACAGGGCTTGGCATGTGGCTCAGAAGTAGAGTGTGTGTTTAGCATGCATGAGTCACTGGGTTGGATCCCAGCACCACTAAACCACTACACAAACAACAAACAAACAAATGAAGGGGCACAGCATGGAAGCTGTAGGAGCTGGCCTGGAATCCAGGTTATTTCCCACATTAACCTCTCCCCTATGTGTACGATCTGCAGAGAGTACAGACACCCATCACCTCATTACTGTGAAGTATCTGGCCTATTTTTAATGTTTACAACGCTTATGCTTCCATGACAGGTGTGAGTATGTGCTGGGATGGCTGATGAGCAAGAGAGCACAGCCACAAGCAGGATATTGTGTTCAAGTATCTATTATTCTGTAATAGAAATGTAATTATTTTATAAGGATAATAGCAACTGATTACATGTTCACAGCCCCCACTGGCTCAGGCAACCTTTTCATATCCATTATCTCCCTGCATCCCTGCATCCCTGTAACAGCCCTGTGGGCAAGGAGTAGAGCTGATGATATTATCTTCTGTTTGTGCTAGCTGCTCCTGTTTGCCTACCCACAGCCACTGTCCTTGCCATCACAGTTCTGATTGTGTCCGGCCAGCCAGTCCTCTGTATGTGTTTCTCTTGGAGGATCCTGACCGGCAGTGGATTGGGGACCCTTGCAAGCCGACACAAGGAAAGGCCTGGGGTCTGGACACTGAATTATCCAGATACAGTCCCTGAGATTTCAGCAGTGGAAGCCAAGAAGCTGAATCTGAAGTTTGATGAAACACCTGGGAAGGCCCGAGCCTGGGACTTCCTGCTAAGTGAGCATAAATGTCCAAATTAATCATAATCTTTGGAGGCAGTCTGAGTTGCAGTTGTATATAAGGCATCCTAGGATATATTATCTCACTGTAGACAGTCTTGCTAAAGTTCCACTCCCAACTTTTACTTTTCACCCTTCATTTTGAGCCTTGTTTTATGCTAAGCACAACTCTGCTGTTCACACTCAGGTGCCAGCAAACCATAGCTTCTTTGGGTTTCCTTTCGACCAACACAAGCACCTCCTGCATTCCCAGTATCTGTTCGTGGGCCAGGTGATCCAGACGACAGGCTTAAAGGAGATCCTCCTGCGAGAAGCCCGGTTAGCTTGCTGCATGCTGATTCTGAGGCTCCCTTCTCAACCATCAGGTGGGACAATGATACCTACTTTGTACTGGTTTGGGGGCAGAGTCTCTCCAAGGAAATACCACGTCCCTTACAGCAGGGATCCCAGGATCTTCTGGTTGGTACTTTGTAGTAGGCAGAGGAACTAGTGGTGAGTGAACAGAGCCACCCTGTTCTAATGATCCTTTTCATCTAACAAGGCAGACATTCTCCTAAGGGCTGAGGTCTCTTCTGAAAAACCACTGGTCAGCAATATTTCTCTTTCTCAGGACAAGTCCCTAGCCTGGGTCTCGCTTCCCTGAGTTCCTGTTTCCTGTCTGTTTCTGCGATCGACAAATGGATGCTGCCTCACTGCAAACCTGGGATTCCTCCCTAAGTTTCCTCTACAACCAGTCTGGATGCCACCATGTCTCCAGTGTTGAAGTGGAGCCCAGCCTTCCAGCTTGCCTTACACCTCCTGCAACTTGCAGCCTGAGACAAGTTCTCCCTCACAGGAGGCTCCTCCTCCTGCTGCCAATTTTCCCTGAAGCTACAAGGTCCAACCAGCCAGCCTGCCCTGTGCGCTTCCTTGGGAGAGGCTCTTCCAGAGCACACAGATGGCTATCTATGTCAAATTACCTCTGGATGCCTGGCTGACACATTCCAGGCCCTCACTGACTACTGCTGTTATGTCTCTGCTTCTTTCACTCTTTGAAAGTTTGCTCGGTTCTCTGAGGGACTCTGGTAAAGCCTTTGAACTATTTTATGTTTGTCTTTTTTTTTTTTTTTTTTTGAGACAGGGTCTCGCTTTGTAGTTCAGGCTGGCCCTGAGCTCACTATGTGGCCCAGGCAAGCCTCGAACTCAGCAATCCTCCTGTCTCTGCCTCCCGAGTGCTGGGATTACAGGCGTGAGCCACCATGCCCAGCACTGAACTATTTTAAAAACAGCCCCACGGTTGTTCTTGGTAGCTCCCTTCCTTGGGTCGCTATGGCTGCTAGTGTGGTTTCACAGGCTGGTTCTGAGGAACCAGTCCTTCAGATCCTGTGCTGGCCTGTGAGCTGCTCCTTTGACCTACAGTACTCTTTCTAATACCTTGTTTTCTTTTTTTGTGGTACCGGGGATCGATCTTGGGCTCTTGTGCCTCCCAGGTAGGTACAGTACCACTTGAGCTAAATTCCTGGCCCCTGTAACTGTTCTTGAAGGCCTGGTTCAGATGACACATCTGTGGGAGGAGGGAAGAAAACTAATGCCTTTTGAGCATCCAGAATCCTCAAAATTTCATAGCCCATTCATATGTATTTTTAAGTCACTCATTTATTAACCCACTCATTCATTCAACAAGTGTTTACTGAAAGCCACACATCCATCAGGTCCTGAGAGTAGCCCAGTGACATGGGCCTCGGGAACTTGCAGACTCATGGAGCACCTAGTATTTGTTCCATACTTTGAATGGATTATCTAAAAATGAGTCTCTTTGATGTTGTAATACCTGCTTCACAGGGGAAGAAGCCCTCCGCAAAATGTGTCAGCTGAATGATGCTTCCTTTTGTGTTTTCATTTTGTTTCTGACTCCACAACACCAAAGTAAAGCCTACTGTGTGCCAGGGCCTGCCCTGGCCACTGGGAATACGGCTCTGACCTCACGAAGTTCAGAGTCTACCTGTGGATTCTAATGAGAAAACTATGACTGAAAAGCTCTTCCATGGTACTTGCTGGCTAATAGAAGCTTCCTGAAAGCAGGAGGTGGCCTCGCGGGGGCCAGTCCCGGCAGAGCAGAGCCTCTCTCTGGGTAATTTCCCATCCTCTGAGGGTGGGACACGTTGGGATAAGGTATGTGCCTCAGAAGCTTAGGGTTCCTGATTCCCGGCCTCCCCCACCCCATACTGTGGAGCAGGGAGCACACTTGGGCCATTGTGCTCCCAGGTAGGTGCGGTACCACTTGAGCTAAATCCCTGGGCCCTTCCAGCTTTTGGCTTTAGCCTCTTACTAATGTTTTTTGTGACCTTGGGCAAATCAAAGAAGCCTAACGAGGATTTAGTTTTCTCAGCTATAAAACAGAGAGACTGAGAGGGCGTTTCAGAGTTAGTTAATGTATGTTCCTGTTTCTGTCAAGCATCCATGGAGGGAATTCCAGAAATGGCCCAGGAAGGTCCTGGGCCAAGACAAAGCCCCCGGGGCCAGCTGGCTCCAGTGTTTTCTGTATCACTTTGGACCTCAGGTTTCTTATCTAGAAAATGAAGGGACCAGCTTTTAGAATCAGAAAGATTTAATCTCAGTCCCTTTCTCTGCCTCTTACTCTCTTTGAGCCTTAGCAAAGCAAAATGCAGATTTATACTATCTGCCTTGTTATATTGATGTGAGGCTCAGGATTCTGTAAATGAAGCTGGAGATGGCACTTGGTACAGAGCATATGTTTGGTAAATGCTTACTCCCCTCCTGTGAGAGGACGCACCCCCTTAAGAATTTTTGGAAGGAAAAATTTTGGAGGCAGTTTCCCACCTGAGATGTCAGTGGGATGAGGGGTGTGGACTGATTTGCTTCTTAGGATTACAGTCTCACTGACTATCAAAAACTATCTGAACCACTGTTACCTGCCCTCTCACTCTGCCCTGGTGCAGAACTTGAACCTCATTACTCACTCCAGAGGCAGCTTGTCCTCTCCTTACTTAGCTCTGCCTGCAGTAAAATTCCTCTTTTTTTTTTTTTTTTTTTTGAGACAGGGTCTCACTTTGTAGTTCAGGCTGGCCCTGAGCTCACTATGGTGCCCAGGCAAGCCGCCGTGAACTCAGCAATCCTCCTGTCTCTGCCTCCCGAGTGCTGGGATGACAGGCGTGAGCCACCACGCCCGGCAGAATTCCTTTTTCTAACACTCCTAAATACTACTGCTGCTATGAGCAGTGGTGCTGGGGATTCAGATATGCCAAAGAGAAGCCACAGCGTTTTCAGTGAAAAAGTGAAAGAATAGGTATTTTCGAAGAGACTACATTCACATAACTTTAGATTGTCATAATTGTCCTATTTTATTATTAGTTATTACTCTTGATCTCATATTGTACTTAAATTATAAATTAAATTTTATTATAGGTATATGTAGGAAAAATAAAGCATAGGTAGGATTTGTTACTCTCTGCAGTTTTGGGTATCCAGTGGGGGCCTTGAAACATACCTCCTGTGGGTAAGGGGGAGCATGTTGGTGATCATTTATTGGTAATCAAAACCAACATAGGACAGTGATTAAGAACACAATCTCAAAGCCAGGCCTGGTGGCTCACACCTGTAATCCCAGCACTCAGGAAGCAGAGGCAGGAGGATTGTTGAGTTCAAGGCTAACCTGGGTTACATAGTGAGTACCAAGTTACGCAGTGAGTTCAACTACAAAGTGAAACCCTGTTTCAAAAAACTAGAAAACAAAAACAAAACAAAAAACACAGTCTCTAGTGCTGTACTGTCTAATAGTAGTCATTTAAAAATTTAATTTTAGTTAAAATTAAATACAAGACAAGACACCTCTGTCACACTGGCCAGTATCCTTCCAGTATCAGGGCTCTATGCGGCTGCCACACTGGACAGCACAGGCTGTGAAACGTTTCCCTCACAGGGGAAAGTTCAAGTGGACAGTGCTGCTGCAGGGCCAGACCGTCAGGGCTGAGGTCCGGGCTCTGTCACTCAGTGCGGGATCTTACTCAAAGTACTTATCTGTGCACATATACAGGGTGTGAGGATGGGGCCAGGCACACAAGGTTTTTTTGTGAGAAACAAGTTGATTAATACATATACATTTCTTAGAAGTGTGCTGGATTTATAAGCGTTGCTTATCAATAAAAAACCATCACTGGCTTGATAGCTACTATGTGCCAAGCTCTATGCCAGACATTTCATGCACACATGCCATACAAATATTATTGTTTTATGCTAAACAGAGAATTTTTGCAAGATAACAAATTATTGGGCTAAAGCACATGAATATTTAACATTTTAAAGAGAATGCCAAATTGCCTTATACAAGAGAATGTATATACTTTACATGCTGGCAATCTTAACCTTTTCATATCCTTGCTTATCAAATAGATGTAAATATCTTATAGCCCTTCAACTATAATTTTAAGTATTTTTCTGTTTACCAAATATATTTACTCATCTGTGAACATGTCTTTGTATATATTTTTTCTTACTGAGTTGCTTGTTTTCTATTAAGGAAACTAGTAAATTTAATATAAATAATATTTTGCAACTCCTTTGGCATTATTTATGATACATATATGTGTATGCATACTATTGTATTATTTTCTTCCCATCATGTTATTGCTCTGTCGGTCGTATCACTTTCCAGCAGGTGTGCTCCTGTGCTAGTGTACTAGGTGATGATGGTCTAACAACAGGGGTGTTCATGCAGTTTTATTCCGAACAGTCTGGAAAAAACCCAAAGTCTATCAACAGGAAAAAGAAGAATAAATTGTAGTATATTCATGACGTGAAGTTTTATAGTAATTACAAGACTATTGACAAATGCAACATCGTGGATTAATCCCACAGATTATTCAAAGAATCTTTCATGGCAAGGGAAGGAAGTCAGACACAAGAATACGACCCTGTTTCTATAAAACTCAACAGTAGGCAAACTAAGGAATGTTTATCCAAGCAGAACAGTGGTTGACTCAGGGCAAGTGGGTACATGAGGGAGCTGTGCAATTTGCTGAAAATCTTATATGTCTTGAACTGAGATATAGTTACAGGGATGGACATTTAAAATACTGAGCTGTACAATTACACATTCTTTACATGCTTTAGTGTATCCACATTCTTCAAAAAAGAGAGGCCAGATACAAAATAATTTAAAAAAATGAGTGATGAGAAGGTTCTCTAAATAGAAATCTCAGTTACTAATACTTGTCACTTTCTCAACTGTAGACACTCTATGAAGCACTTTATGTGTTCAATCTAATCTTCACAACTCTGGGAAGTACTTTCACTCCTATTTGGTAGATGGAGAAATGGCAATATAAGTTATGTTCCTTACCCCAAGCATAAGACTACATAAGGCCAGGACCTTGTCTCTCTAATGCCTGTGCTGCCACACTGTCAGCCTAATGGAATTTTATACAAGGTCTGGCTAGTCCCAAACACACCCACTGATAAGCTTCACTTTCTGGTCCTCATGCCCTTGTGTAATCGTTTTCACATCACAGAGCTGGAAATGGAGTGTGACCTCCCTTCATGTGGTTTTCTTCTTGTGTTTGGCCAGATTATTTACTTTGGGGAAACAAGCTGCCAAGTTGTCAGGACAGCCATGGAGCTATGAAGAGGTGTAATGTGGAGACAAACTGAGTTGAGGCCTTCTGTTAACATTCACCCTTAGCTTGCCCACATGAGTTTGCCATTTTGGAAGTGTATCCTCCAGCCCCAGGCAAGTTCTCAGGTGACTATACCCAGGGCAGAGATACCACTGCAGACCTGCCATCCAACTAAGTCAGCTAAATGATGACAGGTTACCCTAGACTTTAGGGTGACTTATCATACCACATTTAAAAGTTAACACAAAAGACAGGGCCATTTGAATTAAATGATGAGCAATTCTCACTGATGAACTTAGGTCCTACAGGAATCACCATAATGTCTGCCTGCCTCAAGGGCTAAGATTCAGGTGTTCTGCTTTTCAGGGTGTAGCCTGGTTTTTGTTTGTTCACTGGTCTTCACATTTCATTGTGCCTTCTATTTCTGTACTATATTCCACACTTTTGAATCTTTATCTTGCCGGCCTGAATATTGACAAAGTGAAGAGAGAAGAAATAAAAATTTGCAACTTGTTTATTAATAAATTAGCCCAGTATAAGACCCAGAGCATAAGAGTTCAACTGTGTTTGATACCAGCTCTCTTCATTAGAATATTAATCAGTGCCTGATTCTATTAACATTAAGCAGAGGTTACCATTTGGCCAGTGCTTATCATTTAAAAACTGTGGGAGAACCACCGGATGTGGGAAAGTATCTAGCAGTATTTCTGGCTCAGTCCCATCTCCAGGCAGTTGTTTTAACATGTTCGAATGTATCTAGAGTGAGAGACCTACACAATATCCTTTGGTAGTAACTTCTGCTTTCTTCATTTTCTTTAATCATAATAGTCAAGTAAGTGTCTTTCCACTCGCACAAATTTCTACTGCTTTCATTTCAGCTCCTTTTCTTCTGCTTCATCTTCTGAGAACACGAAGAACAAGTGTTAAGAACTCTCTTCAGAGAAACCCCTCATTATGCAGAGAGAGTAATTAAATCACAGTTCAGCCTTCTCATCTTCAGTTAAGCAGCTCCAGCTCCTCTGCGCTCATCAGGGCTTTCCTTTTCCTTGTGTTCTACGCAGGATCCTCCCCGAAGGCTCCCTCGATTCCACGCTGCAATGTTTAATGGATGTTGCAGTGGCTTAATGGAGGGGATAAAAACGATGATTCTGCACTTCTGCCTTTTTTCCTGGATCACAGATTATTTTAGAACTTATTTTCAACTTTTGAACTCACAGATATGTTAGAAGTATAGCAGTACACTTCCCACTCCCAAATTTTATAGCCCAGGAAACCACAGCCTAAAGAGGTCACTCGAGGTCATCCAGCGATGGAGGAGCAGAGCTGATATTGAACCCAGTATTCTTTTTTTTTTTTTTTTTTTTCAGACAGGGTCTCACTTTGTAGTTCAGGCTGGCACTGAGCTCACTATGTAGCCCAGGCAAGCTTCGAACTCAGCAATCCTCCTGCCTCTGCCTCCCAAGTGCTGGGATTACAGGCATGAGCCACCATGCCTGGCACTGTGGTATGTGGTGCTGATTGTTGGTGGGTGTGAGTCTCCATACCCAGCATCGTATGTGGTTACTGGGGATCGAACTCAGGACCTTGCGCTTGTGAGGTAGGCACTGGAACCACTGAGCTAACCCTCCGGCCCTAGAACCCAGTATTCTGACCTCCCCTCCTGTGCCTTCAGATTCTCTTGCTCAGTGTGGGGTTGCCTGGGCGTGTCCTTCCACTGTGCTGAATGTTTATCCTCTGTGGCCACTAACAATAAGGCTGTGGGACTTTGCACCTGGCACAGACAGTAGTCTTCAAGGTAAAACTGTATTTAATAATGAAGACATGGAAATAGCCAAGGCCTTATAGTCTGTGGAATATTATGAAATGATTAAAGAGAATAAATGTACTGTTAGGAAATGATCTAAAAAAATATATTGTTCTGTAAGGAGAACCTATTGGACTAACCAACAGAGGATAGGATTCCATTTGTGTTTGAAGAATATGAATAGACCGTAGGTAAGTATACATGTATGCACACGTATGAGTCTGTGCAGAGAATTTCTACAAAGATACATATAAAACTGTCAATGGCAGAATGGAATGGGATGCTAAAGAATAATTTTCATTTTATACTCTTTAGCATTCCTCGGATTTTTTAAACCATGTGACTTTACTACTCTTTATAAAAAAGAATACAGATGTTTAAAATGTTAATGCTGACAACTCTGTCAAACTTCTCCACTGTTTAGCTTTTCCAGTTACTGTGCATTATTTATATAATTAAAAAGAAGATATTAAAAATCAATACACATTAACCAAAATGCTCTATTTTCTGAATACGGGCATGGCAAGGATGTTAGGGTACAGGGATACAGGACAGAGAGCGGGTGCTCTGCACAGGGGAGGTGAGTTTGTCACAGTGCAGTGAGGATGTCTGCGACGGGCCGGAAGTGCCTGCGTGTGTGTGTGTGAGGCTAAGGGGCCCTGGGTGACTAGAGGGTTGTTTCGGGTTATTACAAGACTAAGGAGGCTGCCTCTGGCACTCAACACCTCAGCACAAGGGAGGCTACAAACGTTCACCCCTAGATGCCATGGAGTCCTACTAGGAAATACCTGAAAGGTAGACTGTACAATGTCTTTATCTTCTCATTTGAATTTCATATTTCCTTAGAGGTTGCCAAAAAAAAATTATTCATTATTGCCTCCTGTTGATAAAAACATTTGGGGATAGATATCCAAAGGGGGAGGGAGGGAGAACTCCCTGAGCGAGAACGAGGCAGACGGCGGTTGACTGTACCAAGCCCCTAAGAGGCCAGAGCGTTTGTTGAATGCTTGCGTGAGCCCTGTGCCAAGCCTCTTCTGGTCTTCCCACGGTTAACAGGGAGCATTATCCCTATTTTACTGGTGCCCAGACTGAAGCCTTGAGATTAGACCGGCGGCTCCAGGCCCTTGGCTTAGTAAACCGGTCTGCTCCAAGCCTGGCGGGGCTTCCCAAGCCCTTGCTCCTTGCATGTTCCGTCCCCATGTGGCTCCCTCACAGCCATGCAGGGAGGCCAGGTGGCACCTGGAAGCAATTTCTCCTCTGATTTCCCCACAGGAGCCATGCTACTTTGGTCGGGAATTCATGGTGGGAAATTAACTTCCGCCTGCAAGGGCCAATTACACAGTTTAGAGTAAAAAGAGCAACATGGGGCTGGGCTGAACTCAGGCAGAGCCTTGAGTTCCCTGCCCGAGCTACTGCCTGCAGAGGAGGCTGGACTGGCAGGGAGGGGGGAGGGGAAACCCGTTCTGTTTTGAGAAAATAGTTGTGTTTGATTATCCAATAATACCAAGCTATAAAGCTAGGACAACTATGGATTTCTGCTAAATTTGAAAAACTGTAAGCTATTAACTTCTCACTCTTAAGGTAGAGCTATTCAAAAGGAATTTAATTCCTTGCGCTATGAGGTGAGCAGTGTGGAAGTTACGGCAAGTTCTTTTAGAGGAGGATAGGTGTTCAGATCTGAAAATCCTTGCTGGAGACAGACACTGGGAAAATGAGCAGCTTCTCAGAGAATTCCTTTTCACCAGCCCACGGATTCTGGCTTCTCTATGCGCGTTCTTTCACACAGGCATAATGAATTGGTTTTACATCTGTATTTTATATACTATAAATGTTGCTTCTCTTTAGACTCATCGCAGGCATGACCTCTTCCAGGAAGCCCTCTCTGACTCCTGCAGGTTTAGGGCCTTGCAACTCCTTACTGCTACCTACTTTCCAGCACCGAGCTCATTTGTTACAGGGCTTTTATTAGAAGACTAGGCTGTAAATTTCTCTAGGACAGAAAACTCATCCTACAGTTTAGAACAGCATGAACCTTCTGGGTTCGTAAAGGTGTGTGAATGTGTTTTTCCTGGCAAAGAAAAGCTCGGGGTAGAGCTGAGCAAGATCGCAGGCAGGTGAGAGAAGAGGCGTGGCAAACCAGAGGAGTGACGTGGAAGTATGCGCACAGAGACATGGAAATAGATGATTCAGAAAGAGTTGGGGGGGCAGAGAAAGGGGTGATCAAGCACAGGTTTTGGAATCAATCACGAGCCTCAGCACTGTCACTCATGCTCTCCATGACCTGAGGCAATTTATTTAACTGCACACCCTTTGCTTTTGTCAGAGTAAGACTTTGATTAGGTGTGTATTCAAGGCTTACTGCAATGCCAGGCATTCAGTGAACACTCCATAAATTAAGATTTTAAATATGCTGAAAGGGGCTATTTTGAAGTTGTGGGATGTCCCTGGTCTTACTGCTTACTAGCAATGGTTGGCTTAGATGTTTAGATTTGAAGACTGACCTGTTTTATCAATATTCTTATTCATGTACTTCGCTCATTAATATAATTCATTCGTTGAGCAACCACTACTGGTGAGATAATATGCTGTGATAGCCTCAAACAAAGCAAGAGTTCAAAGTCTCACAGGAAAGTTAAGGCATAGACACAAAGTTCTGGTCCAGGCAGAGTAAAAGAGGAGTTGAGGTGAAGGAGCTGAGGGGCCTTGATAAAAAAAAGAGAGCATTCCAGAAAGAAAAGTCTGTTCATGAGGAAGGGGAAATTGGTGTCAGTCTTTTGTTGTTTTAAAGATTTTCTCTTTATAATTTATTAGCAATTTTATTATGTTTTCTTTGTATTCATGTTGGCAATTTATTGAGCTTCCTGGATCTGTGGGTTTAGTTTACATTAAATTTGGAAAAATTTCAGCTGCGATTTAACTTTTATGTCTAAATCTCTTATATATCCCTACAGAACTCTTATTCTCAGAGGAGGACCACTCGATACTGTCTCACAGGTCACTGAAATTCTTTTCTTTTTTTTCCTCTTACTTTGTTTTAATTTGGATGGTTTTCATTGTCCTGTATGGGCATTCATGGATCTTTAATGAAACAGAGTATAAACTGTTGTTAAATCCATCAGAGAACGTTTCATTTTAGATACGTGTGCTTACTTTAAGGATTTCCATTTGGTTTCTTTTCTTTACGGAGACTGTTTGCTCACACATTATATTTGTATTTTTATTTAACTTCCTGAACACATGTATAGCGGCCAGACCTCATTTGCTAATTCCATCATCTCAATGATCTCTGTTCTTTTGATTAATTTTTGTCTTAGTTATGAACCTCATATCATCCCACTTGCTTGCACAGTAAGGTTTGATTGTTTAGTGTGTATCACAGGTGCTAGGATGTTCAAAATCTGGTTTTTGCAGTCTTCATTGAAAATGTATTGAGTTTTGCTTTGGAAGGACATCAGTTTGCTTGCAGATTAGCTTGGTCTTTTCGTGGTTCATTTTAAGCTTCACTAAAGCAGGCCTTTGAAAGTGGCCTCTGCTATCTGGTGAGACTAACCCTATTTCTGAAGATGGCCTTTCCACAGTCTCTTTTGGAAGCCCAGGGTGTTTATCAAGATCTTCCCATTCTGGACAGTTGGAGCTTAGGCATCACAGCCTGTGTCAGCTGCAGTGCAGCTACCAGTAAGGATTTCATTACCCTGCAGTTGTCTTTCTCTAGTAGATGTTCTTGTTCAGTCACAGGAGTTTTTCCCCTGCACATGTTGACCTCTCCTTCCTTAGAGTCTTAGGAAATTCCTATAAGCTGAAGGGATAATCATATCACTTGTGTTATTTCCTTTCTTGTGGAAGCCATCATTTTATGTTGCCTTTTCAGCAATATAAGAAAATAGTAGCTTCAGGTATTGTATTTTTTATAATCATTTATCAAGTAGGAGCATCCTATGCTGTGTCACTTTTTACAAATTTATATGTTGTATCTCTTTTTACAATCAAGATGGCCAGTTTCAGTTACTCTACAATGGCTGGCAGTAGAAGTTTAGAAAATGGAGAAGTGGAATGGCTGTTTGAAGAATAGGAAGGACCTAGACATAAGGCAGTGAATGAGGAGACTCATTTCAGCAAGAGTAGCAAATATTTATTGAGTTCTTGCTGTGTGTTATGCACTGGGGATTTTGTAGTGAAGAAGATAAATGAAGACTTGCCCTAATGGAGCTTACAGCTTGTTCTGATCTGTGTTCATTTCAGCTATTCTCTTTGGAAGACACTGTACTGAGATAGGAAGTCAGTATTACAAAAATAATAAGGCACAATTCCTGCTTTTAGAGAGTTCGCATATTTGGGGGAGGTGGATGGAGTGACAGGGAGAATGAGAGAGGGTAAACAGAGAGAGAGAGAGAGTGAGAAGAAGCGAGGTGGGGGCAGGAGGCCTTCTGGAGATCTGCAAGAAGATAAGCAAAGGAAGAGGAACACAAGGTACCCATAGGAAACTGGAAGTATCTCAGTGTGGTAATAAGAGATGAGAATGGAGAGGCAGGTTGGATCTTGAGAGGGCTTGTAGGCCATGTTAGGAGTTTAGATTTCATCCTGAAGGCAAGGTGAGAGGCGTGGGAATCTTTCCAGCAGGGGAGTGACAATGCTGAAAACTATTGTCTTTGACATCTCCCAGATGGCAGGAGTACAGAATACTCAGAGGAGACTGATAGCATTGGGGAGACCTTTAGAAGTTAAATAATCTAAAAGAACTTCTCATAAGAGCCATTTAAGTTTTTTAAAAACTGATACAAGATACTTATAAACCAATCCTATAGGGGTGGAAATCCCATCAACAGAGATACAGAAAAACAGTGTGTGCAGGAGGTGAAGCCACATTTCTTCAGGTAAGCAGGGGTGGGAAGAAGTCTAAAATTTAGTTAGAATGGCTCTGGAAAATCATTCTGTTCTTTGCTTAGTTTAATATATGACATCAGAAGCAACTGAGATGCAGAGAGATGAGATGCAGGTTGGAGGTGGCAAAAGAGCTTTTGCATTGAAGGTACAGTGACCTCACTTTGAGTTCTGACTTGACCAGTTACTGGCTGTGGTAAATCACATAAGCTCTCTAAGTTTGTTTCTCCATCTAGAGATAATAAGAGGAGGATAATAATAATGGAGGATAATAAACCACCTCGTCGGACTGAAGTTAGATGCACATGACATGAGCAGAATGGCTCGCAATGAACTTAACAGTGCTTGCTTAGGAGGGTTGTCAACTTCTTATTTGTGCAACGGATGGAGAGTGGAGAACCCCCCAGGAGCAGTTGTCTCGGGAAAAGCCCCAAGAACTAAGGTGATGGTACTGAATAGAGATGACTAAAATTTTTCTCCAACTCCTAAAGGATGTAGGGATTATTTTTCTCCTGCTGGTTCTTGGCTGACTCTGTGATTTCTTTAACTGAATGCAGTGATGCACTCAACATGCATTCAACATGGGATGCTATGCTAGTCCTGGGTCTAGACCTTAAGAGAACTGGTAACTTTTGGTTCTCTCAGTAAGAATGCTCAACTCTTGAGATCCCACTACAGTGGAAAAAAGTCTAAACTAAACTCCATGTGAACAGACTACATGGAGAGACAGAGGTACCAGCCTTTCAGTGATCTCTGGCAAGCCACTTATGTTTAATGTTATAGCTCAGCTATGATGTGACTGCAGCCTCACAAAATTGTGAGTAGGACTTAGATGCATAGACCAACTGCTGAATTATGAAACATCACTATTGTTTCTAGCTGCTGAGTTTTGGGCAGTTTGTTACATAGTGAAGGACAGGAAGACGTGTGGAGGTTTACTCTCCTGCCTGGGCCTGGGGTAGGTCTTGGCGTCACTGGAAAGCTGAAGGAGCTATCAGATTCTATACCCAGCAGTGCAGGCTGTGCAGACCCAACATCGAAGCTTACACAGAGTAGGGGAAGTGGATCCTTCTTCCTCGGTCTCTAGATAATAGTGTGTGTATGACTGGCAGGCAATGTGGCAGTTCTAGGTTAGCAGCTTTGGGAATGCTTAGGGCCAGCCTCTTGGGAAGTAGAATGGTAGCCTTGTAGAGGGATCCAGCCAGAAGGGCAGAGGCAGACGGATCATTAATAAGGAGTGGGATGTGAGGTGCTAAAGCAGATTTCCTCTTGGACACATGTGAGATCTCTGGAGGCTTCCAGAGAGCCTGTGTGAGTGGTAGGACACAGATACAGTAAATCTGAATTATCATCCAATGTGGCCAAAGGCTGTACAGCCTGGGGATATCTTGTGTTTTGGAAGGAAGCTTGCCTTCCTTGTTGGGCCTGATTCTGAAGACATGCAGACCTGTCGAACTCTATGGACCTCAAGGCAAGAAGAGAAGATACAGCTCTGGGCAGGCTCCTTTGATGTGTGTACTCTTCAAAAATCACATGTTGAAGCCAATATCTCCAGTGTGATAGCATTTGGAAGTTTAACCTTTGGGAAGTTAACTAGGTTAGATGAGGTACAAGGGCAGGGCCCTCATAGTGCTATTAGTGCCCTTACACGAGACCTACTTTCTTTCTCTCTTCTTAGTTATACCTGCCTCAAGAAAAGGTCGTTTCAACAAGCAAGGTCCTAGCCAGGGAGCAGGACCTCACGAGAACCACATCTGTAGCCTGATCTTGGATTTCCCAGTTTCTGGATATATGAAATATAAGTGAATGTTGTTGAAGCCATCCCGTCTATGACATTTTGTTATGTACTGGAGCTAAGCCAATTTCACTGCTTACTGCTCCATGAAGTCTCAATCAGGCCTGGTGAGAGAGTAGAACTGATACTGAAAGAGAGAAAACTGAGCTGGAATTCCGGCTCAGCTTGTTTCTAGTTGGGTAACAGTGGGCAAGTCACTTAACCTATCTGAGCTTCTTTTTCTTTGTCTATGAAACAGACTAGCGCCACCTGTCATGCCTTTCTTTTACGCAAATGAGACCATAGCTGTAAAAGGACTTTAGAAACTATACAGAGGATTTCTGCGGATGACTTGAAGAGGCTGACAAAGAGGCTCCTCTCAAAGAACCTGATGAGAGTCAACGGTCATCACACCATAGAAAGATCGCACAGATTTAGCTCAGCCATGTTCTAAACAAAGAAAAAAAGTTGCACAAAGAGCAGTGACAACAATTTTCAAAATTGAAGAGTCCAGAGTTACTATAATATAGTGACTAATTTATCTATTTCCAAAAACAACAAAATCATAACATATATTTGCAAAGAAATAGGAAAATATGGTTTATACTGAAGAAAAGCAGTCAACAGAAACTAAGACTACGATGTTAGACATAGCACTAAACATTTAAGAGGTGACCAAAATAGACACAAAACACATGGTGAATGTTCAATCAAAACTTACTACAGTAAAAGGTGCACTGCTATTAAGAGCGCTCAAAATGCCTCCTTTATTCAAATATATAGTTCCTGTCATTCTTGACACTTTCTGAAACAGTGTTGGTTTCCTGGTCTTTTTTTTTTTTTTTGTGGTACTGGGTATTGAACTCAGGCCCTGTGCATCCAAGGTTGGTGTGGTACGACTTGAGCTAAATCCCTAGACCTTTCTGAAACAGTTCTGGAAGTCCTCTTTCCTCAGTGTCTTCACAAGCTGTGATAAAGAATATGGTAAATGCTACTGGCAAGTGCTAGCCAACAGAAAGGCAGGCTTGTAAAAACACTAGTGTGTCCTCATAACACTTAACTCAGTGGATCTGCCACCCGTGTGGCTTCTGGCTCTTTCCCAAAGTCAAAATGACATGAAAATTAATATTTTAAATTGATTCAGGACATTAAGGAACCCACGACTCATTTTAAGACCCCCACATAATAGGGGCTGCAAAAGGAGAGGAAAAGGAGGAGGAAAAAAGTATTGAAAGAATGGCTAAAACATCCCTATATTTGATGAAAACTACATACTCAAGAAGCAAAATGAAACACTGGTAAGATAAATGCAGACAGAGACAGTTAGATACATCCTAACCAAATAGTTTAAACTCAAGTTCAAAAAACAAAAAAAGAGAAAAAGATTCATCATTTACAGGAAAACTTTAACACAATGTATGTTTTCTGATCTTAAATAATGAAGGCCCATTGAAACTTGAAAGAAACCCTGTCAAATAAGAATTCCATACCTGGGGGACAGGGATTTGGCTCAGTGGTTCCTCCATTTGCCTTTCAAGCACCAGGTCCTGAATTCAAACCCTGGCACCACATACCACGATGCCAGGTGTGGTGACTCACGCCCACCAGCAATCAGTACCACATAGCATAATGCAGGAGGCGTGGTGGCTCACGCCTGTAATCCCAGCACTCGAGGGGCAGAGGCAGGAGGCTTGCTGAGTTGGAGGCTTGCCTGGGGCACATAATGAGCTCAGGGCCAGCCTGAACTACAAAGTGATACGTAGTGAGACCCTGATTCAAAAAACTGGAAAAAAAAAAAAAAAGGAATGGCTTAAATGACCTAATCTAATCAAAAGATGTCTGATCAGATAGAAAATCAAGATTCTATTACATGTTGTCCACAGGAAACAAAAATGAACTGTAAGAAAAATAATGGAAGATGTATCCTGCAGACCAGAAGAGAGCTGAGCAGCTCTCGTACAATGAAAGACATAGTACATATTATGTTTTTAGGGCATTTAATGGGAAAAAATAGTTAAACATCAAGAATATATGATGATTATAAATGTATTTCTAGCTAACAAAAATTTGTGAGTCAGAAGTGAGAGAAAAATCATAATAACAATTAGAGCTTTTTAATACTCCACTCTTGAGTGCTGGGATTACAGGCGTGAGTCACCATGCCTGGCATTGTGGTATGTGGTACCGGGGATTGAACTTTGGACCTTGTGCTTACCAGGCAAACACCAGAGCCACTGAACTAAATCCCCAGCTCTAATACTCCACTCTCAACAGAAGAACTACACGGAAATCAGCAAGGATACATAAGACTGGACCACTAGACCTGAGAGAGATCTGGAGAACACTACCAAGGACTGAAGAATACACATCCTGTTCAAGTGAACGTGGAACATTCTGCAGGATTGACTTCCTGCCAGACCAGAAGACAAGTTTCAATCAAGCTAAAAGGACTGAAAAACAGTGCAAGGTTTGTCATCATCAAGTAATTAGCTAAGAATCCTCATCACTAGGGGCTGGGGATTTAGCTCAAGAGGTACCACACCTATGTTGGAAGCACAAGGGCCTGATTTTAACCCCTGGTACTGGGGGAAAAAAAAAGTCAAGAATCCTCATCACCACTGCCATTACCTACAACAACAAGAACAGCAACAATAAGAACAACAACAAGAATACAGGGTTTTCCTTTCTGGTCGTGGCTCAGCAGAGCACACCCACGGTAGCCAGATGTGCAGCTGTGCCTCGCCCAGGAGTACTTCCTCTCTGAGTCGGTCACAGTGCCATGTCTACAGCTTCTTTTTTTTTGCTTTTTGAGACAGGGTCTCGCTTTGTAGTTCAGGCTGGCCCTGAGCTCACTATGGTGCCCAGGCAAGCCGCCACGAACTCAGCAATCCTCCTGTCCCTGCCTCCCGAGTGCTGGGATTACAGGCGTGAGCCACCACGTCCAGCATTGTGGTATGCGGTGTTGATTGTTGGTGGGAGTGTCTCCACGCCCAGCATTATATGTGGTTACCAGGGATCGAACTCAGGACCTTGCGCTTGCGAGGCAGGCGCCGGAACCACTGAGCTAACCCTCCGGCCCGACAGCTTCTTTTTCCTATTCTTCATCAGTACCACCTTCCACTCACCTAGGCGTCACATCTTCCCTGGGGCACAATGGCTTTTGAAGACCTTTAAGTTGACTGATGGTATCAGAAATTATAAAAATACAATATTCTTACAGAACCTCTTTAATATACACAGATCTGTTCTGAGCAGTACTCAGAAGTACAGTAGTATTCTCACAGTACTCTGAGTATTCAGAAGTCTAGCTTATATTCAGATAAATTTAGAGTTTGGTCAACTACCAATCCAATCTGGGCCAAGCATTATACAAGGCATTTTAATATATTATCTATGAATCTTTTCCCAAACTCTATAAGGTAGCCAGAATTCTTTTTTAAAAATTTTTTTAAATTGAATTCTTTATTGGTACATTTCACATACAGCTCACAATCACACTTAACATTGGGGAATTTGTACCAGTATATGACATGAGTTAATTCTCATTTTTACCCATATTCCACCCCACCCCACAACCCCCACCCACTATATACATGTACTTTCTTTTTCTTTTCAAATCATACTTATTCTTTCCCCTCACAGAATTCTCTTCTTTTACAGATGAGAGAATTGAGGCTTAGGTGTTTGAAGTTGTCCAAAGTCACGCAAGATGTGTTAGACTTGGGATACACATCCAACCCAATTTAGCTAGGTGGTGCAGGCCTTGAGGTCTACAGTGGAGAGAAACTTTTCTTTTACTCCAGACAATAGAGTTACAAAAAATTCTGAATACAAAGAAGCACATGGAACAATGACATTTTTAAAAAGTTTTAAGATGAGTTCTTGTGATGATTAATTTTATGTGTCAGTTCAGCCTGGCTATGGTGCCCAGATATTTGGTTGAACACTCTGGATGTTTCTGTGGTAGTATATTTAGAATGAAATTAATATTTACATGGATAGACTTTGTGTAAAGCAGATTATCTTCCATAATGGATAATGGGAAGAGCCTTATTCAATCAACTGAAGACGTGAATAAAAAGACTACCTCCTCTAAGCAAGAGGAAATTCTGCCGGCAGGTGGCCCTCAGACTTGTCCTAGAACATGAACTCTTCCTGGGTCCCAGGCCTGCAGTTTATGCTGTGGATTGTGGACTTGCCAGCTTTCGTAATTTCACGAACTGATTCCTTAAAATAAATCTCTTCTTATGCATGCAGACATCCTATTGATATTGTTTCTCTGGAGAACTCTGACTAATACAGTGCTTCAATGATTTTTAAATGATTTTACTTAACTGAAGCATTAAAATGTTTTATGATAAAGTTTTAATACAATAGAAAGGGTGTGTGTGTGTGCGTGTGTGTGTGCGTGCGAAGGAGAGAGATGAGAGTTTCTTATTCTCTCTCTACAAATGATAGAAACAGTGTTGTGAGACAGACCATGGAGGCAACCTCTGTAGTTTGAAGAACTAAGTGATGCAAGGCAGGGTCTAGAACTCAGGCTTTCTGGGATCCCACCGGTGTGGAAAGAAGCAGCTGTGCCTGATGACTGTGGACCCTCAAGCTGTGCACAGGCCCCGGGCTCCTGGCAAACTGAGGTCACTGGCTACTGTTGCAGGGGTTCCTGAAACCTCCAGATGGCTCCGGACTAAGCATAGTGCTTCCTAGACGGCCGTGGTGCACCAAACAGCCTAATCCTCCTGCATCCCCACAGGCGAAGCTAGGCGAGGAGCACCCGCTTCCAGAGTTGTGGATGGAGCAGGGTGTCCAGAGCTGGTTCCTCCTCTAACACCGCTCCCAACCCCTTTCCTTCCGAAAGGACAGCCATATGGGCCAAATCCTCTCCTTTCCACTTACTTTGCCTAAAAAAAGCAACAAGAAGGTGGCTTTTTCTTGTGACTGTAGCCTGTACACACCACAGGCCCATTTGTTCTGTTTTGCTGCTAGTTCTGCCCCAGATCCCAGACCTGCGTTGCTGTGTGGATATCTACCAGGCGTCACTTAGCAATGCACTATGCCACTGGGTTTAAAACAGCAGGGAACTCAGCATTTCAGACCTGCAGCTCTTGGTGGGTGAATGGGATTTTTATGAGGCTGCTGCAATCAGTCTTGCATACGGGGTGCTAAAAATTTTTATAGCTGGCTAGGATTCGTTGGAAGCGCCAAGCTGGAACGTGATGGAGCTCCCCATTAGAGAGTGTCCCCAGGAAAGCAGGCTCGTACGGTTCCCTGGTACTCAGAGGTGTCAGAGAGCTAGTTTTATGGAAAGCAATTTCCTCAGTAAAGAAAAAATATGCTCCAGAGACGGAGCGGTTTCGGCACAGGGGCTCTGCCGGCCCTGGTTTAACAGGGCTTCCTTAGCAGGCGGTCCCTGGTGATTACAAAGACAAATGGGTCCTGCCCGTTCTGGTCGCCAGCAAACTTTTCTTCCTTGCCTTTTTTAAAATAGAAAAAAAAATATGATACTAAAGATTTTGAAAACAGAAGAAGTTGAACTGTAATGACATCACTCACACACACTATTGTTAACTTTTTGATCCCTACACATATTTTTTGACATACTTTGAATGTCGCTACGATATAGTTTTATAACTTTTGCTTAACGTTTTATGATAAACATTTTGAAGTCATGAAAACCTCTTTGTAGATCTCATTTTAAGTAACTTTATAATATTCCATTAGGTTGATATACCATAAAGTGGTAGTATGATTTTCCATATTGTTGGCTGAGAAACTTGTTTCTGATTTTTGTGTGTTTGTCATTATAAATGACATCATGAACATCTGGTAACGTTCAGCTTACTCCTATTTCCAGTGAGTCCTTTGGCCTAGAATTCTAGATGCACAATTACTGAGGCAAGGGATGGACATATTTTAAAGTGTCCTGACATATACGGCCAGTCTGTTTCCCTTCTATCCACCCTACCTGTCTATAGTACGACACCCTTCCTTACACTACAACTTTAATTTTTTTTTTTTTTCTTGAGACTGGATCTCACTTTGTAGCTCAGGCTGGCCCTGAGCTCACTATGTAGCTCAAGCAAGCCTCAAACTCACAGCAATCCTAATGCCTCTGCCTCCTGAGTGCTGGGATTACAGGTGTGAGCCACCACGTCTGGCACTAACGTGTGTGGTATTGACTACTAGTAGGTGTGAGTCACCATGCCCTGTATTATTGTATGTGGTTACTGGGGATTGAACTCAGGACCTTGTGCTTGCTAGGCAGGCGCTGGAACCACAGAGCTAAATCTCCGGCCCTACATCTTTAATTTTTAACATGTCTACTAATATGCTAAGTACAAGATGCTGGTTCTTACCTTTAACTGATACGTTTTATGTGGCAAGAATGAGGACAGGGAATAAAAAATATGGCTTCTTCCCCCAAACAACTCAATCAGTGGTAAGGAAGCTGCCGAGAGGGCAGTGTGAGTTAGTAGAGGAACCCAGAGTACATATTTTGTGTCACTGGGCTCAGAGAAGACTTGGAGAAGCAAAGGCATTGGCATAGAAGAAATTTTTTGGCTTACCCGGCTCTGGGAGAGTTTCCCTGTTGAATGCCAGGTGATGGCCTCACAGGGGAACGCCAGAGCAGAGCTCTTGGCAGAAAGTGCCACTTCGCTCCTGCCCACAGGCTTACGTGCACGTTTCTGTGTTCCAAGTCCCAGACCTGTTTTGCTGCTGGTCCTGTTTGAGTGCCTATTCTGGTAGCCTGTCCTAGGCCTTCCCAGGCCATCCTGTCTTGCTTCTGTGAGACCTTTTCCCAAGGCTGACTTTCCTGAGACCCTGGGCCTAGATTCCCAAATGTGCATGTGGGGCCAGGTCCACCACCTGGACCTTTCCTCCCCGCTGGGGCCTGTACTCCTCCTCTTGACAGCCTGCATCTAGCTGCAGGGAGTCGGCTGAATGGCCAGTGGCATCCTTCCCTCACTGCCCTGACTGCTGGGAGAAATTTATGACCAGAAATGAATATAATTTATAGGAATATTACTACTGAATCATTGGCACAGTCACCAAGCATGAAGCGAAGCAGGCAATTTCCGCACAAACAGGACCCTGCCCATCTCTTTTTTATTGGCTTTTCAAAAATCCTGCAACTCTGATCATCATTCTGATCCAGAGGACAAATTCTGATCATTGTTTCTGGCTCAATCTCCTTTTTAAAAATATTTTATTTTTTGAGGCAGAATCTTGCTTTGTGGTTCAGGCTGGCCCTGAGCTCACTATGTAGCCCAGGTGAGCCTCAAACTCACAGTAATCCTCCTGCCTCTGCCTCCCAAGTGCTGGGATTACATATGTGAACCACCACACCCGGCACTGTAGTATGTAGTACTGGGGATCAAACTTGGGACCTTGCACTTGCAAGGCAGACACTGGAACCACTGAGCTAAATCCCTGGACCTCAGTGTCCTTTTTTTGAGCTGCAACCCCTTTCATATTAGAGAAACTCTCAGTCTAACTCCCTTCTATGCATCTTTGTATAAAAGTTGGCAGACAGTAGTGGAGTGGCCTGCGGGAGACTTTGTGACAAATAGCCATCGTACCTGTTTTCCTTGGAAGGAGCACAGGCCCTTGGCATATGGGGACTGTTTCTTCTGTGCGGGGAATATGGAGCTGAATATTATCAGCATGAGCCCCAGATCTCTGAGTTAGAAAGACTTGGAGAAGTCGCCTCTACCTTTATCCCCTGCATGTTCAACATTTCTCTGATGACCTTGTCTTCACACATAGACTCTTTTTCCTTGTTTGTAGGACAAGATTTTCCAAGTCGGCATTCTATGAAAGAGAGGAGACTTGAAAGGAGGATGGGTGCCGATTCTTACTGAGCACCTACTATGTGTGCCCATGACAGTATTTACTCTTATTTCCAGACAAAGAAGTTGAGGCAAAGGGTGTTCACTGTCAGACACCAAGTAGCTTAGTAAATGCTTATCAGTCTCAGTTTACCTCTAAGTTCTTATAAAATTACAAGCTTTCGAAACCTGTGAAGACTGGTGACTTGGACAGTCAATGTGATCTGTTGAGCTGAATGAGGTTGACCCTGAGTCTGTGGCAGATTCTCACAGGAGACACGGTGGCCACCTGGGTGCTCTTCCATCCAGAGTGCAGATCCAGCTCACAGTGGTGCTCAGCCAGGGACTACACTTCCCATGTGTCCTTACACGGAAGCAGCACCAAGGCTCGGATCTCACTCGTGGACCTGAACAGAATGGACTGTGATTCCTCTCAGCCCAGATAGCAAAGAAGCCAATGTGCCTTCTTCTCCCCTCTCTCTCTTCTGCAAACGTTTCCGAAGCTGGGGTGGTAAAACACCCAGAGAGGATCTGAGCCCCTCAGTCATCCACCACCGCACACAGAGATCTGCTCTCCACCAGGAGCACTGCCCCGGACAGGTGCACGCAGAAGGGAGGCTTGTGGGTGGGGTCAGTTTCCGACGACAACTGGCCTTAACTTGGAGCTGCTGTGTTTATCTTCACGTACTGCTTTGACCGTGGAGATTCAAGAGGACAGCACCATTCAGGGGACACGAGGGCCTCTCAGTCTCTCCTCCCATATACCCCTCCTCAGCCATGGGCACACCACCACCTCCACACTGCTTCCGGCCTCCTGGTGAGGTCTCCTCAGGCTGCTGCACTCTTTCAGGTTAATATCCCACCCATCCTTCAGGGTTCTCTTCAATTTACCCCTTCAGTTGAGACCCCTTCAGCTCTATGAGCCCTTCAGCTAGGCAGAATTAGTCACCCCATGTCTCCGCAGAACCTCTCCTCCCATCCTGCTGGTATGTTTTGGACTTTCTCTGCGCCCATCCTGCCCTCTCTGGTGGGCACTTGGTCTGCTGCCTTTCTGTATGTACAGGCAGAGCAGCCCCAGTGCAGAGGGGCTGTGGTCACTTAGCATTATCTGCTGAGGGTCAGGAGAGGTGGCCATGGTGTGCCGTGGGTCTCAGTGACGCAGGCTTTCTCCCCTTGCCCCCTCCCACGTGGGCTGCCAGGCCTCTGCTTTCCTGCAGATCTGTCAAGCATTCCTGGGCCATCTCTTCTCTTGAAGGGCTGATCTCCTCCTTGTTGCCGTCCATGCTTGGCTCAATCATGACCTTCTCAGTCACTTTTTTAAACACTCTATTGAAAATCACTGCCCTCACTCTGAGTTCCTTATCTTATATTGCTAACCTCCCCCACTCAATATTTCTCTATAGTCTTTTTTACTACCTACTTATGAGGGTTAATCTTGATTGTCATCTTGATTGGATTGAGAACTGCTTAGGAAATTAGTGAAGCATGCTTCTGGGTGTGTCTGTGAAGGTGTTTTTGGAGACAAATGGTGTGTGGGACAGCATCAAGGGGAGAGCCACCATGAATGTGGGTGGCTACATCCCATAGGGTGGAGACCTGGGTGGAACAAAAGCGGAAGGCAGAGGAAGCCCAACAGTAATGCTCTCTCCCTCTCTCTGCCTCTCCCTTCTTTGCTCCTTTCCCATGCACCTCGAGAACAACTTTGCTGTGTCATGTGCTCCCTTGTATGAGGTTGTGCTTCACCTAGAATCAACAGAACCAATATCCATGGACAGCACCTCTGAACCAGGAGCTGAGACAAATCTTTTCCCCTTTAAATGGATGCAGTTGAGTATTTTGCCACAGTGACAAGCAACTAAAATGCCATCAAGCTCCATGATACTCTTACTTATTTATCTGTCCATGAGGGCAGAAGGTTTTGCTGATCGTATCCTCAGTGTATAGCATGGTCTTTGGCCCACATAAGTAGTTCATAAATATTTTGTAGGAGAATTGATAGCAAAGCAGTGAGCAAGTCTTGGGCTCAGACCCTGTGCCATTTCTTCTACAATGAAAAGTTGCCCTCTGCCCTAACATCCAATTTAAATGTCATACACAGGATGCCTAGGTTAAGAGGACCTCAAGAACCACTGCCCAGTGACACAGCTTTCTTCTTTTTCAGAGCTCACTAGCAAGAGAAGAGGAATCTTCTATCATGCTGGTGTTTGCAAGGAGGCGGAGAAGCCACCGGAACTTGGGAATCCATTTATCTATTAATTTATTATCTAATTAAGGCCCACAATGACAGCGCTATTTGTTCCAAAATGCCCTGAACTAAACCAATACAGCATATGCACATTCTAATCAATTAAAATGGTTCTTTTTAATGTCTGCCTTCAGCAGCCAGCCAGTAACTGTTACATTCCCAGGTCCAGGGCAGGAAAATGCCTCTTCACTTCATTAGGCCCCAAATATTCTAATTGCACTGTGGCCACCAGGGCCCTTTGGGCTGAACAGAGAAAGGCAGCTGCCCTGGGTCCAGGCAATGGCTGAGCAAGATTGACTGAGTTAAGAGGACTGCTGTTCCCTTGCCATTTGCAAATCAAGTTGAACTCATGGAGAAATCTCTCTGTCTCATGGGAGACAGAGAGATGGGTGAAGGTGGGCAAGAGAGCCTTTATCATTCAGGCCGCAACCTTGGCCAGGGATGGCAAAGTTTACAACTTGGAGGGCTAAGGGCGGTGGATTTACAGATAGTTATCACAGGGCTTCTGGTTTTACTGGGTATCACTCTGACACCACACTCACTTCAAGGCTTCACTCTAAGGTACTCTTGTGGCAAGAAGAAGAAGAAGAAAGAAGAAGAGGAGGAGGAGGAGGAAGAAGAAGAGGAAGAAGAAGAAGAGGAGGAGGAAGAAGAAGCAGCTTCTTTTTCTAAAAGGAGCTGGGAGCTCTTCTAGAGCCTATATTTCCAGACTCTGGCAAAGGAAATGTTTGTTGAACTGAACTGTAATAAAAATAGCTTATTGGACTGCTGGGAGAAAATGTCTCTAAGAATCTCAGCATACAGTAATGACACTAGTCATCATTAGCCCAAAAATGCCCTCTGTTAACATGTGGCACCCTCACAAATACCACAAGTGGTCGGTACCGTATTCATCACCCCACTGTAGAGATGATGAATTGAGGCAGAGCTGGGATTTGGACCAAGTACTACAGCTTCAGGTCCATGCTCAATGCCATTGCTAGTGCAAATACTTTTGCTTCCCTGAGTGGTGCAGGGAGCTATTCTAAACCATGGCGCTCCAAGGCCTCAGAGTGCTAGGTAGTTATCTCTCTTCATTTTGTATTATTGGTCACCAAAGTAATGGTAAAAATCCACACTGCTGATTTCATAAGGAAAAAGTCATTAGTGTGTGTGTGTATCCCAAGAGACATCTTTATTACCAACCCTTCCACAGTGCAAGCACCTATTCAAGTAAAGTAACAAGTAATGCAAATTACACTGTAGTTTTCCAGTGAGGTCTATTAGGAGAAAGAACCAAAGAAAAGAGGGGAAAGATTTCTATAGTGTTTGAGAATCTGCTTTGCCTGGCACCGTGCTTACTAAGGTATCACGCGGAATGGCACAGACAGGCTTCCTGCCCCCATGGAACTTGCCATCTAGTGAGGACTCGTACAATGAAGACATTTGAAGGGATCATTACAGAGGACAGTTCCTAAGTGTTATGATGGACATCAATTAACAGGACACTGTGAGACAAAATACCATGGTAAGAAGGTCAGTTACACTTTTTGTAGGTAACAATTAGGTTGAGAGCTAAAGAATGAGAAGGGCTAAGAATACCCTAATCAAATGGAAGAATACTCCAAGAAGAACAACATACATAAAGGCAAAAGGCAGGGATGAACTTGATGCATCCTAGGAACAGACATGTGCTAGAACAGCATAAGTAAAAGGGTAGGGAATGAGCCAGAGGAGAACACAGACATTGGTGAGCTTTGCAGACAAGACAAATGCTCTGGAGTGAAAAGCATTTATTGTAGGAGTGGAGGGCCTTCCTAGAAGGTTTTAAGGACATAATGATGCTACATTCTATATAGTTTTCCAAGGTCTAGTATACTGAAGGCAAGAATAAAGACATGGAGACTTAACAGCATATGTCAGGAGTCTAGAGGAGAGACCATGGGGCTTGAATTACAGTTATGGGTAGATACAGAAAAGATAGGTCAGGATACATTTTTGATTCTGGAATCAGAACAACTTGGTGATAGCTGGGGCACAGAACTGAAGAGAAGGCAGGAACTGAAGAGAAGGCAGAGAAACTGAAGAGGTGACATGGGCTTCTTTAACTTAGGCAAGTAGGTAGATTAGTCCATTTACTGATGGGAGGAGGCTCTGGAGAGATAGAGGATTTGAAATCATGATTCTGAGTTTTGTGTTAGTTATATTATGTTTGGGAGGCTTACTAAATTTTTCAAAGGGACATGTCAACTGTTAGAGGGAGACTGAAGTTTGGAGTATGGAGGAAAGCTCTTGACTGAAGACAGAAATCTAGTTTATATTTAAAGTCTCAAAACCATAGATTACCTTGGGTGTCAAGGTATGGACTGATCAACAACAGGAACGGTAATAGAATAATCAATACCTCGTAATGCTTATAAGACAAAAGTTCAAATAAAGTTCATAGTGGATATGAGAATGAAGAAGTCTTTGGGGGCAAGGGCTCAGCATTAGCCCCATAAAAGGTTTGTTGAGGACTGGGAGCTGGGGTTAGAAAACTGTTTGTCTGCTTGCGGTGAGGCAGCTGCCAGCATGGGGCTGGGTGGAAGGATGAAGCTCCTCTTTCACCTTGAAATAAAGTTCTGTTCACTGAATGAACACAGAGAGCCCCTAGTGCTAGATGTTTCTTCCCCCTGGGAAAATAGCTTTGATGACCACATTCCAGTTGGCCTGGGATGATCCTGTTTTGTGCCTGTTGTCTCAGTGTAATGATGAATGGTGAGCCCATTCATTCCGAGAAGTGTCCAGTTCACATGATAAATTATGTGACTGCTCTAACCTATCTTGGCCTGCCAGTAGCCAGCTCCTTAGTCTCATGGGCCAAGGGGAACTGCATGTATTGGGGTTGCATACAGATTAGGGCTGCTGCCTGGGCCCTGTCTGGTATCCCAGACATCCTCCTCCCCCCACGCACATATGCCTGGCCTAGTTCACTAGTAAGCTGATTATTTATAATGTGGCAGAAGATAGTTTTAAGATAAGGAAATGGAACTCAGGCCTGATTGAAACAATGTGCTTATCTCTGTCTCAGGAGGAAAGAGTGGCCAAAGAGAGATTACTCGGAATAGGTTTACTTGCTTCCCGGAGACTTTCCTCCCTCTTTATTTTCACAATGAATTTAATATGTGAAATGTGATTTGAGCCAGGCATGGAGGGAGGAATGGAGGTTATTTGCCCCAACCAAGCTAATCCACATGTTATTTGTTGAATTTTTTTTTTTTGCTTTTTTGAGACAGAGTCTCGCTTTGTAGTTCAGGCTGGCCCTGAGCTCACTATGGTGCCCAGGCAAGCCGCCGCGAACTCAGCAATCCTCCTGTCTCTGCCTCCCGAGTGCTGGGATGACAGGCGTGAGCCACCACGTCCGGCATTGTGGTATGCGGTGTTGATTGTTGGTGGGCGTGTCTCCAC
>PVIC010018221.1:0-31829 GCA_004025085.1 Thryonomys swinderianus
CTCTCTCTCTCTCTCTCTCTCTCTCTCTCTCTCTCTCTCTCTCTCTCTCTCTCTCTTTAATGCTGGCCTTGAACTCACTGTCCTAGGCTGGCATCAAAATCGCAGCAATCTTCCTGTCCCAGCCTCCCAAGCCTAGAATTAGAGGTGTGCACCCCCACACCAGGCTCAGATCCCCAGATCCTGACCTTTGGTTCGGACTTTGCTGTGAAAGCTGAATCGGTACTGTGTGTTGGTATCCATGTGTCTGTAGTTGAGAATGGCTACGTGCTCTTTTTTCTTACATTTGGTAAGCATTCCCAGCACAGGGAACAGATTGCTGCTGTTAATAAACCAGGAGTGTGACCCAGCTGTACCAATGGCTCATTATTCCCATGATTCTCGCAGAGGGCAGAGGAAACAAATCTAGCTTTGGGAAACTTTTGGGGGTGACCGTGCAAGTTGTTGTCTTTGAGAAACATTTGAATGGATGGTTTAACCTAGATGTGTGGCAAGAACGTCCTTGTGCAGTGGTTATCTGAGGAAAGGGACTTCAAAGGGCGCTGGTTCCAACTGCCCTGGGTCCTCGTCCTCCTGCCCCGGGAGTGAGGGCCGTTAGATCTGGCTGTTGGGAGCAGCACTGCTCACTCGACCTTGTGGGTATGTTGCCCTTTCCTGGAGGAGTTCGGCACAGGCCTTGTTAGTTTGCCACTGAACACTCAAGGAGAACTTCTGCGGGCACCTGGGACTCTGCCCTGAGCGGCTTTCCCCTCCAAGACGCTGTGTCCTGTTCAGTCCGGCTGCGTCCAGCCTCGCCCCAGAAAACTGCGTCTCTCCTGGCTCCCTGGCTCCAGTGCGTCCTGCGAAGCTGAGGCGGAGCCCCACGGGGAAGCGCGGGACCTCCTGGGGCTTACTGGTCAGGAGTCCTCGTGTCTCTTTGACCCGTTCACTTTGAGCAAGGAAAGTCCTGCCACAGGAGGGAATGTAATTGGCCCCTAACCTCCTCAACAAGTCAGAAAGATCAGACTGTTTTTGGTTTTTGATTTGTTGTACCAGGGATTGAACTCAGGACCTTGGACTTGTAAGGTAGGTGCTGAAACCACTGAGCTAAATTCTTGGCCCAGAATTAAACTGTTTTCACCTAAACTAACTGTATTTCAGAAAAGCTCAGGAATATTTTTAAGAATACAGAAATGTCCAGCCCCCAGCAATATACCCTCAGTGCCTGGCAGGCAGTCAGTAGCACTAAGCAGATGCTCGGGAGGATGGCCAGCTAGCCATTCGGAACCTGTCAGACCAGGACAGGCGTTAGAACACGCAGGCAAGGACAGGGAGATGGTTATTGGAGCTGAATTGGAAAATACCTCGAGAGGCCCAAACTTGTGTCTGTTTTCTCCTTTTACTCTTTCCCCTCTACGAGTTGCTAGATTTTAGATGGTTCCTCAGTGGTTAATTCATTGGTGGTTAATTAAAAGTCAGTTGAACTTTTATTTTTTTGAGACAAGGTCTCGCTTTATAGTTCAGTCTGGCCCTGAATTCACTATGTAGCCCACGCAAACCTCAAACTCAGCAGTCCTCTTGCCTCTGCCTCCTGAGTGCTGGGATGACAGGCGTGAACCACCACGTCTGGCACTGTGGTATGTGGTACTGATTGCTGGTGGGCGTGAGTCACCAGCAGGTATTGTTGTATGTGGTTACTTGGGATCGAACCCGGGACCTTGTGCTTGCTAGGCAGGCTCCAGAACCACTGAGCTAAACCTCTAGCCCTGAACTTTTTATTTTACTATATTGTAGTGTGCTAACTACACTTGCTAGGCATTTATCTCTTGAAACAGACTAAGAGCTATGATTTTGTTGGTTTCATGAATGTACAATCACATCTTACATTTTCTTTCAAAATTAAACCTAAGCCAATGAGTTGGCAAGGAATAGAACTGAACAAAATTCTTACTCTAAAGATTCTGTTAGAAAATAAATCTTGGCAGTTTCAGACTTTGTACATAGTCGTGAAAACAGATGTAGCTAGAATATTTAACAGTTTATTAGATCCTTGGGTTGACAGTAAATACAGTTTAGGACTGAGGATTTAAATTCTTGAGACTTTATTTTGAACAGTGATTATGTGCTGACCATTAACATTTTTCTGTAATTGGTTTATAACGCTCTTGAACTTTTACTCTCTCTTGTGTAAATGTCATTCTATAGATTGGGGTTTATAAAGGTTTGAAGGTTTTTGTTTTTTTGAGACAGAGTCTCACCGTGTACCCCAGGCTGGCCTTGAACTCACAGTAGTCCTCTTGCCTTGGCTTCTTGAGTGCTGGGAAAGTTCTTGTATTGTTTTTGAGACAGGGTCCTGCTTTGTACTTCACGCTGGTCCTGAGCTCACTGTGTAGCCCAGGGAGGCCTCGAACTCAGCAATCCTCCTGCTGCTGCCACCATGACTGGCAAGTTTTTGTTTTTAACAGAGATGTGAAAACATAAAATATATCCACAAAGTAGAGAGTAGGCAAGACTTAAAAGAAGGAGCAGTCTTGAGAAAAAGTCTTTGCTAAGCTCAGGAACTTAGAAAACACAGTTGTGATCATCCTGGTTTTAAGAAAAATGTAACTCTCTTTTTCCAGAGACAGATCAGTTATAAATACTTGTTTGTTATAATTTACTAAGCCTGTAATAACTCTGTGTTTTAGAATCAGTTCATTAAATTTGGAACAGTATTTTAAATGACCTATTATAGTTTTGAAATTTCAGTTTTCTCATTGGTCAGTAGGGTTGTTTTGGGTTTGGGAGGGGTATGAGAATCTGAATTTTATTTTTTACTCCTTACAACCTTAATATTCTTTTCTGTCTTCCTGTTCATACATATTATACACAGCATTGGGTTTCATCATGGCATTTTCATGCATACCAGTGACTACTATTTTTTTTTACAGATATTTTAAAAGGCGTGAAATCTGTCAGTTACTTTTGTCTTCGCTTGGATATGGCTAGCACTGTGATGCAGTCCAGTGTGTGACTCACTTCTCTGATCCCCCAGGATGGCCCTGTGGCTCAGATGTCATGGCAGGGAGGTGGTGACACAGGCAGAGCACTCGCTCGTCCTCCCTGCACCAGCCTTGCTGCTCTCAGGGCTGTGCCTTGCGTGGCCATAGGCACCCAGCTCCTGTATACTCTGATTTTTGCCTCCTTCACCATTTCCTGCCTGCCTTCGGGGTTGGCTCAGTCTTTGTTTGCAAGGGCAGAGCTCATTCGCTGCTGCAGGAGTTTTGAGGCAGCATTTCTGGAAAGGGCTTTCCCCAAGGTGAGCAACATGCTGCTTCCACTGGAAGCTCAAGTTGTGTTTTCTCTCTAACCAGGTCTTATCCTAATATTGATGTCAAAAAATGCATCATTGGGCTGGGAATTTAGTTCAGTGGTTCCAGTGTCTGCCTGTTAAGAGCAGGGTCCCAAGTTTGAACTCCGGTACCACATATCACAATGCCAGGCATGATGGCTCATGCCTGTAATCCCAGCACTCAGGAGGCAGAGGCTGCAGAATTGCTGTGAGTTTGAGTCTTGCCTGGACTATATAGTGAGCTCAGGACCAACCTGAACCACAAAGTGAGACCCTGTCTGAAAACAAACAAACAGGGACTTTCTAAGATGCTCTTGAGAAAATTTACCTCAAGCTAGAAGGAGGCTCCTGCCAACCCCTCTAATACCATCAGCCATGTTCAATTCTCTGTGTGGCACAAACAGAAAACTCAGCCAAAACAAAACAGCCTCAAGGTTTTCAGATCTAAAGAAAAACCTTATAGTTGGTTTTACCGTTGGCATTTTGAATGTGGTATTTTGTGTTAGCTTTTTATCATGGATCTTCTCAGGGAGGCAGTGTCATTCTAGAACACAAGTTTCCATCCGTGAGAGGACTGTTCCTGGAGGTGCTTAGCTAATAGCTCCCGTCTAGTAAGTTTGCTTTCTGAGTCAATATAGTTGATTTCTATACATATGCCAATTTAATGCATTTCTTACTGCATCCTGTAGATTTATTAATTAGTGTAATCTTTGTTTTTGACTTTTTGAGACAGCGTCTCGCTTTGTAGTTCAAGCGGGCACTGAGTTCACTGTGTAGTCCAGGCAAGCCTCAAACTCACAGCAATCCTCCTGCCTCTGCCTCCCAAGTGCTGGGATTACAGGCGTGAGCCACCATGGTTGGCAACGTGGTATGTGGTACTGATTGCTGGTGGGCCTGAGTCACCACACTCAGTATTGTTCTATGTGGTTACCAGGGATCAAGTCAGGAACCTTGAGCTTGCTAGGCAGGCGCCAGAACCATTGAGCTAAATCTCCATTCCACGATTCTTTGTTTTTGTCCTGCCTTCATAAATCCCTGTAGAGAAGATGATTAAACAGTAGTTTCATGCTTCAGTTTTACTTTCAGGGTTCATTGTGCTAAATTTTGCAAAGGCATTTGCTGAATTGAGTAAATTTTACTATATGGTAAAATGCAAAAGAAAGATTTCAGTTCAACTTATTTAATCTTCATAAAATACTGTTAAGCTATAGAAAAAACCAAAATTCTTAAAAATATAAATGATAAACTTGTAGTTTTTTTCTCCCTATACTGGAGATGAAATCCAGAACCTTGTGCATGGTAGGTGGGCCATACCTTTCATCTCAGCAAGCCAGATGTGGTAATATGTAGCACAGCTTACTGAAGAAGAAAGTACTTTATGGTCAGAACAGGCTTCTCTGAAGAAGCAGGTGACCTGGGGTCATTCTGTAGCTGTGGGAGGTACTGGAAGATTGTGATTTCTGTGTGTCTGTGGGTCCTCCTCTGCCCAGTCTGATAACTGGTGTCCTGTGGCTTTTTTTCTGAAACACGTTTCTTCTCTTGACAGTCACTCCCCCTTTTACCCAAGATAATTACACACTAATTTGCTGGCAGCGTAAATTTAACCTCATCAGACCTGGCCTGATTATTTCCACAGGTACAGAAAAGATAGGGTTTGACCAATGTTACTTTTAAGTTTGCTTTGCTGGAATATTTGATAAAGAATTTCAAGTTGGACTGTTTAAATCCTCTCAAGACTAGGAAGCCAAACCAGTTATTTCCAGTTGTATCCTGTTAAAAAAAAAAAAAGAATTTTTATTTATACAAAAAACTATTAGCATGAAAATAATATGTGAGTAGTTTCCAAATTATGGAAGGGGCAGATGTAAAAAAGAAATGCTTTAGTTTTTACTCACAAAGAGTGTTACATAAAGAGTTTAGAAGTTTCCCCAAACCTGAAATAACACATTTGAGAAGCCAAAAATGATTTTAAAGAATACCTTCATTATTCAGATCCATTATTCAGATATATATTTTTGTAGGGAAGGGTTTTGATCTTTTGAGACAGTGTCTCACTGTGTAGTTTGAACTCACAGCAATCCTCCTACTTCAGCCTCCCAAGTGCTGAGATGACAAAGGTGCCCCCACCACATATGGCTTCATGTATATTAAAAATTTTAGGAAGCCATTAGTTTCTTTATTGGAGTTTAGGAAATTTTTACCCAGTCCAATGGTATCATCTTAAAGTTACCAGAAATTTGTAATCAGAAGCCAGGTACGGTGGCACATTTGTAGTCAAAGTTGGGTACTGTAGTTCCAACTGCTTGGGAGGCTGATGCAGGAGAATCCATTGAGCTATGGGAACACAGTCAGACCCTGTCTCAAAAACAAATGAACTTCTATTTGAGAATACTTGTATTCAAGAATACACTCTTTTCCATGAATCTCTTTGAAGGAGCAGTAATTTTGATCTGAGATTGGAAATGCTTTTAGAGAAAAATAAACATGTTAATTGTCCGTGGAAGACAAGCACTTAGAATGGCCACAGTAAAAAATCTGAGTCCGTTATACCTACTACTCATCAAATTTGGTGATTTGTAGGCCATAGGAGATTTTAACATCATAACCAAAATAACCAGAAACATCTTAATATCTGTTAGGAATCTTATATAATTTTTGAATGTTCATGTCAACATATACATAAGGATAACAAGGTTTGTCATCACTTATTATTTGATGGTCCCTCTCATGTAATTTAACATATTTAATAAGCCGAATTAGTGTAATATCCCTCTTTACAAAGTGAAAGACATCCCTTGAGCTTTCCAGGCCCTCACTGGGAAAGTCCCAAAGTTAATCTGGGGTCCGAAGTTCAGAATTTGAGGGGCTGTGGATATAGCTCACTGGTGGAGCACATGTTTAGCATACCTTGGGCCCTGGGCCCAGCCCCCAGCAGGGGAGCACGGGGATTTGATTTGGAGAATTTTGTCAGAAATATCAAGTCTTTAAACACTTGGTCAGGGCTGGGAGTGTCGCTCAGCAGTTGAGCACTTGTCTAGAGTGTGCCAAGTCCTTTATTCTGTCCTCAGCACCAAAACAACCACAAACACTTATCCATTGGATTGTGAGTCATTGTGAAATAATTTATTTAGCCAGAATGATAATTAAAAACTTCAAAGGGAAAATAAAGATCACCCACTTGTCAACAAAAACTTCTGCTCCTTTAATATTGAGATTTACTTTTCTTAAGTATCAAAGCCTTCTTCAAAGGCAGCACAAGCATAGAAACTTATCTTGATAAATCACTAATCCTTTGTTTCCTAGACTCATTGCTTGCAAGGTGAAGAAAAACCTTTCACTGGTTTCTGTTAAAAGCAGATCAGTACTCAAGCTCTTGTTTGAGCAGAAAGGATCAAATTGTAATTTTTCTGTCAATGTATTTGGGGATGTACTGGGGATAGAACATGGGGGTTTTGTACAAACTACTTGACTTTTTGAGACAAGCTCTCCCTGTGTAGTCTAGGTTGGTCTTGAACTCGGGATCCTCTTGCCTCAGCTTCCTGAGTGCCTGGAGTACAAGTGTGTGCACCTCCACAACCTCATGCAGTTTGCCTCTTTTTTTTTTTTTTGGTGCGGTACCGGGGATCAAACTCAGGCTCTTCTGCTTCCAAGGTAGGCATGATACCACTTGGGCTAAATCCCTGGCCCCTCAGTTTGTCATTTTTAATGAGTGCGTATTTCAGGGGAATCTAAGGAAATTGAAGGGTTCTCTGGTCACAGTGGAGCACCTGAGAGAAGTAGGAAGATCTACAGTGAACTCCTGAGGCCTAAGTTCCACATGTATTGGTGACTATTCCACATGACAACAAACAGGGTCAGTTGCAGTGCTAAAGAAGGTTTGAAGATCGCTTTACGACTGTATGCTATTTAGAATCTGGTAGAGCCTGTGACAGAATTATTAGGAAGGATTATTGGCATCCCTGGGAAACTGGAAATAGCCATAATAGCTTTGAGACCCTGAAGGGATCACCATCCTATTTGACTAGGTAAAGTTGAGGTGTCATATGGACTGGTACTTGGAATGATTTCTCTCTAAGCAATTATGTCTTCTGTCCTTGACACAGAATCTTGTGTGGACTCAGGCTTCAGTGGGTATTGCAATAATTTAGAAAGAGGTTTAGTGGGGTTTGCTTGAATTTTAATGGGCTCTTCACTTATCATCCCTCCATTTTACACTGGATATGGCCCGTAAGGCTTGGGTCCATCAGATATATTTGGCATTTGTGGGCTGTCTTCTTCCTCTCTGACCAGGACAGACCACAGAGGGCATAGAAGACCTGTCCTAGTCACCTCTCCGTAAGGTCAAGCTACCTTTGGCTCAGACAGAATATCTCTGGCAGTAGGTTGATCCAGGTTGTGTTGCATGGTAAAGAGGAATACTTGGCAGGAAAAGAGGCTGGAGTCACTTGTATTGGTTGAACTGCCGTCTAGGAGCCACCTGGAGCTGCATCCTGGTTCTGCCCAGAGATCCTTCTAGGTTACTGGTTGCCATGGAGCCGCTGAAATTGCGAGATCAGTAATTTGGGAGCCTTTTTTTTTTTCTTATCTTGTTCAGAGGTCTTCTGGAAGTGTTCTGCTGTAGTTATTAGTCTAACCAGGTGTATAGTGCCCATCTTATCTTTTGTTTTATGAGCTCTCTGTGTCCCAGGAGAGAATCCCTTGCTTGGCAGAGAGGGCAGCTGTAGTTAACTGAGTTGTATCATCAGTTCAGTGGAAGCCACAGTACTGTAAGAAAGGGGCTTCTCAGTGCAGTGTGACATCACTGAGCAGGCTTCTCTCTCTGGGTAATAGACCATTCTGTACTGCTGGGAAGCACTTGAGGAGCGGGTTTCAGGAAGAAGTCCTTCGTGGTTTTCTAGGCTTTGGCCTTTCAGTGGATGGGCGCCACATTCGTCTCAGCGTTTCCAGGTCTCGCCATGGTGGTGGTAGTTGGCAAAGGTCAGGTATCTTGGGAACAGAGGTCCCAGTAAAGACTCTGAATTATTTAGAAAACTTTTCCATTTCTTTCATTTAGAAGTTCTTTTTCTGTTTTCCCTTCAGTACTGGGGATTCCCATTCTCAACATTCTGGGAGACTGAGGCGGGAAATTCTTAACATAGCCCTGAATCCTTGCTTTTGTCCATGCAGTGTAAGTCACTTAGTTTTAGGTCAGTTGTTTTAGGGGGTAAAGAGATAATTTGGTGTTTCTTCAGTGAGGAAAGGCCATTCAGACAGAATTACTGCACTGTGGGTATTCAGGCAAAGTCAGATGGAGGAAAGCTGGAGGAATTATATCAGTTTTACCATAGTGGGTACGGAGTACTTCGCATTTTTACCTTTTCATACTGAAACTTTTTAAAAGCTATTTTAGAATTTTACTGTCTCTGAAGCTTCTAAACACCAGATAAAATAAAAATCCCACTCTAGGGCTGGAAGTGTGGCTCAGTGTAGCATGCACAAGCCCTAGGTTCGATCCCCAGCATTGAGGGAAAAAAGAAAAGAAAAAGAAAATCTCATTCTGTTTATCTGATTCAGGAGACTTGAGATTGACATGTTTTTCTTAGATGAGCAGTCTTGTTCATTTGAAATCTTCCCCATAAAGCCCATTGTAATTCTGACTTAACCCTTAGTAAGATTTTGCCACTTGTGTCAATATTTGTACTTTCCAGGGCCATAACTCTGTTTATTATTACTTGACAGAGATTAGATCTTCAGAAATTAAAGACTCCGGTTTTAAATTGTCCCTTGGGTTTCTCAGGAGATACAGGCTGAAGAGGGAGATCAGCATGTTTGGGTCTTGTACTGCTTCCTAGTATCCCTTGTCACACATTTAAGGTCAACTGTGCTATTCTATGATCTGCTTTTCCTCTCACAGGAAACTTAGTTTTCGGTGGTGAGCACCCTGGTACCTTAGAGATGCCTCACCTTGGTCTGCTGCTTGAGTTGTGTTTTTGTTCCTGAGATGTCATTGTCTACCTTAGCCAGTGATCTCTCTTTCCCCTTGGTATATGAAGAACAAAGGAAGAGGAGAAACCCAGAGCCCAAGTTCACACACTCTGCAGCAGTAACCACTTACTGGATCTGCTGATTAATCTGCAGTTCTCGCCACTGACTGAACAGCCACCAACAACCAGAGGTCAAGTACCTTCTCACAACACAAAGGAATACTTGCTACCCAGGTCCAGAGAGACTTGCTCAGTGAAAGAAAACAGCCTTGGGAAGAATTTATGGTTTCCAGAGTTCTATCAGGAAGAAAGGGCCACAAAAAGGAGGTTGGTGGTGCGTTTCTCTGTCTTCTTCAGGACTCCTGAGATCACTAGAACTGTCAAAAAATTACTGCCAGTTTAGTTGTAGATCTAATAGACATTTTCCTATGATTCATGAATCAGGGCAGCTCCTTTCTACAAACTAGAATAGGTACTCACTAAGCAACAACAGAACATGGATTTTATAAAGCGGGAAAAAGGAAACAACAGTAGAGAAAAGGCTGATTGGCTAATATCCAAGTCCAGTGGTGATGAATCTCGGACAGGCGTGCTGTAGCAGGCTGTTGGTTATCACTGAAAGCTCTGAAACATTCACCATCCTTGTCCTGTCCATTTTCCATTGCTGTAACAGAATATTTGAGACTTGGTAGCTGATTTTTAAAAAAGTCTGCTTAGCTCACAGTTCTGGAGGTGCAAGTCAGTGGTCATGGCTGCAGCTGCGTGGCTTATGACAGGAGTATCCTGCTCTGTGCATAGTGGACATACCAGTGAGAGGGCAGAGAGGGCGTGGTGGGCAGCCTTGTTTACAGCCTGCTCTCGTGATTGGTGTGGTGCTGGGGGTACTCCCTTCCATAAGACAGCATTCATCTCTTCATGGAGCTCCGCATCATGATCCAGACGCCTCCCACTAGCACCCCCCTCCAAACACTGCTGCCTTGAAGAATTTAGCATCATGTGGGTGTTGATGGGAACAAACCTTATTCAAGCTACAGCACTTACCTTGAGGCTATTGTTTTTGCAAGGGCCAAAGCAGAGGGGTTTCCATGGTATGCTAACTCAGGTAGGCTGGTATGTTAGTCCCTTTTTCATTGTTATAACAGGATACCTGAGGCCAAGTAACTGAAAAAGTAGCTTAACATTCTGGTGGTGCAAGAGCATGGCTTCAGCTTCCGCTCAGTTCTGATAAGGCATCTTGGGGAATGGCTTCGCAGTGAAGGGAATACCTGCAGGAAGGGTCACATAAGGAAACAAAGCCACAGAGCTGCAAGGGGCAGGCCTCCTCCTTTACAGCTCCTTCTAGTAGGAGCATACCAGGGGTCCTGGAAAACCAGCAGAGCTCCTGATCCACTTGTAATCCCACCGCATTGGGGACCAGGCTTCTACCACAGAAACCCTTGGGGCCACACTTACACCAAATTACAGTAATGGGGACCTCATGTTTTCAGGAAACACTGGTCTGTTTGGGAATCTCGGGGTTACTTCCTTCACTGATATTTTGTTGGGACAAAGTACCCAACACCCCCAATTTAAGGAGAGGTTCATTTGCTCACGTTTTAGAAGCTTCATTTCCTAACTGGTTGGCAAACTCCAAATGGGATGGCACGACAGAGGTGCGTGGGGAGGAGGGCTGCTTACTGCATGGTGGCTGTGGGCCAGAGAGTCAGGAAAGGGCCCAGGAAGCTATGAACTCTGGGCTGTGCCCCAGTGACCCACTTGCGACCAGTCCTGCCTCCTCCCAACAAGTTAGCTGTAAAGCCCTCATAAAGCAGTCACCTCCCAAAGGCCCCACCTATGAGAACATGAGGCTCTTGGGGGACATCTAGGTATAAACCGTAAGTTTGCTCAGTCTCAATTTGATTGTGTGGCATTTGGCAGGAGTGACTCCATTCTGCTGTGGCCTGGTTTTTGGGGTCCTGGTGCTGGAGCTCATTCTGAAAGAGTACTCTCCCGCTAACAAGAGCGAGGGAATAGGAGAGCAAGATCCTTGAGTGGGCTGAAGGGGACAGGAGTCCGCCTGTCTGCACCGTCACTGGAGTTAGGGCTTGTACCCTCTGGGTTATTTCAGCAAGTGTCCCAGAATTGGTTTCTCTGCCTAGATTTGCTGTTAGTGAATTCAGCTTCCTTTTGGTGATTCAGACTAGACTCCTCATGCTTACTGTGCTCATCATCTTTCGCCTGGCCCCACTGAAGCTGTGTCACGGGCCCATGAGTCTTGCCTGGCGGTTTTCAAATCGGAAACTTCCTTTTCCTGACCATTGCAGCTCATGCTGCTCTCACCGGGCATCAGTTAGCTCTTCTGCAAATCTGCCTGTTGTTTCCTAAGTGCACCTTGCTTGTACTCTGTCCCTTGCCAGCCAGTGCGTCTCTCCGTCACAGCAAGAATTTCATCCTGGAGCACAGCTTTGCCCATGTTATTCTCCTGCTAAAAATAAAACCAGATTGTGTAGATCCGCACTGAGAAAACACTGCCTTTTTACCTGAACTGATTTCCCTTCACCCAGCCCTGCTGTTCTGAAATACTTGCTTGAGGACAAACCACTGGTCAAGTGTTGCTGCTCTGATGCGTGTTTCCTAAGTAGGACCTACCCCTTTGTCCTCCGTGCCTTCTCTCACTGCTGTTGCGACATCTTTCACTCTCTCAGTGCTCATTATGCTAACAGTTGTCACGTTGCTGTCCACCCACACACTCATGGGGAAATCTCCAGGCCATCGGTGCTTCTGTGGCATCATTTGATCACTTTGTAAGTTCCATGACCCTCAGTTTTACTCTGCACTAGTTATCTGTACCACCACTACCCCCACCACTCTTCCTTCTTAGGAACTGAGTACAAGAACAACTTACTCAGTGATTACTTCATTTCTTGACCGTCTTGACCATTTGTGGAGTGCTGGTCCTGAAGTGTAAACAGACACAGTCTGAAAAAGGCTCTGTTAGGCTTACTCAGTGAAGGAGAGAAGCCTGGCTTCCCCTCTTCCTCCACCTGGCATTTACTCATTTGCTTATAGGTGTTGGAGCCCCTGTTCGTGGTAGTTGGGATTTGGGGTGGAAGCGGGGAACCCTAAAACTGGAGGTACCTTTTTAGAGATTTTGCTTATAGTCACATTCTGGAAGAAATCAGAAGCTCTCTGAAGACTAATCAGAAAAAGAATTCTGCATTAGAATATTGAATTGGATGTTCTGATTATGCTGGGCTCCCTATCTGTGTCTTCAGAGAATTGTTGCCCTCAAGCCACTGGTAAGAAGGGAACTAAAGGTCTTTGTAGAGTTTTCTTGCGATGATTTTTGCTTTCATCCCATAACAGGGGTCCAGAGTAGATTTTAAGGCTCTTTAACTTGTTCTGACTAAGCTTGTAAATATGAAGCTGGCTGCTGGCTGACGGAGAACAATTGCTCAGTTGTTTGAAAAGATGGAACTGAAAATTCTCTTTTATAGTTTATGAACTCTGGTGTGGAAAATTACAAAAAGTAGATATTTTTAGGAAAAGAGGAGTGGGATGACCATCTGACTGATGAACTTTCATGTTAGCTGTTGGAAGAACATTATATCTGCTTGGCCTTTCAGTGGGCATCGTGCCAGTCCAACTACCAGCTGTGAATTGTAGTCAACTGTTTTGGAACATAAGGAATATTGTAGTTAGGAATGAAGAATACTGATCTGAGAATTTAAAACAGCTCTGGATTTTTAGTAAAATCTAGAGTGCAGGTAAAAGAGAAATGTTTTATTCTTTGAGTGGAGCAACAAGCCTTTAGTAATTTACCTCCGCAAAACTACTTTTTATAATACTGATTGTGAGAAATACATATATATAATAATTACAAAATGATAAGGGAAGACCGGAAAGCACCCTGCCTTGGCTTCTGTGTCACAGAATGTTTATTTTGTGATTGATCATCTGTTTTCCTCTGCTGTACATTTCCCCAGGAAACTTTGTGTGTCAGCATCCTTAATTGACACTGACAAACCAAAGATTCCTGGAGGCGAGGTCCTTTTGTGACAGGATGGGTTGTAGATCTCAGTTCTTTGATAACGTTGTTTTTCTTTTCTTCTTTGCTATTGAAAGAGGGAGTAACTGCACAAGCTCTGGATAATTTTAATTAAAATCTTCAAATACATTAAGGGAAAATTGCATTGTGTTTTTATAAAATCAAATGATTCGTAGCTGGCATTAAATTGCTTTCTGTTTTTTTACAGTGTTTTAATAATTCAAATTTTGGTACAATTTTTGAATTGTTTATAGGTAATAACATGAATGAGAATAATTGCTGTAGGCCAGTAGTATTGGTAATTTCAACAAAGCATATTTGATATGTGAGTATTCAGAACCGCCACTCTAGGATTTTAAAGTACGTACATTTCTGGTGTATCCTAATAGCAGTATCCTAATACCACTGAGAATGTGTTATTTTAAATTTGCATTTTCCTTTTTTTCCCCCTACAGGAAGGAGCTTGAAGCCTTCAAAGGTAATTTTGTGTTTAATTTTTCACTTTAGTGGAGAGTTAATTGATGTCAGATGTTTTCTCTTGATGATGATGAAAAGAAAAATAATTTCTTTAAATCAAACCGTTTACATCAAAAAGAAGTCTGTTTAGTACTGTTTTTTGTAGGTTTTGTTTACCATGAGTGTGTTTGATACTCTCTTTTATTTGACACACACACACTAAGTTTTTGCTAGTGGCCATCCTAAATAGTATACTTAGGCAGACACGGTGCTAGCGCCGAGGTTGTTGAGAAGCAGTTGCAGGAGGCTGGGCTTTCTGTTGTGCAGAGTCTGGGTCAGCTGGGGAGGGGCTGGTGCTAAGGGTCAGTGTGTGTCCTGCCGCAGGTCCCACGGGCCTGGTGCCTCCTAGAGGTTCCTCTGCTAGATCCTACTCTGACACCATCTTCTGACTTTGGTTTGTGCATGTGCATTTTGTTTGTTTTATTTTTGAATTTTTTGAGACAGGGTCTTTGCTATATAGTCCAAGTTGGCCTTCAACTCGGTATGTAGCCAAGCTGGCCTTGAATGCAGAGTGAACCTCCTACCTCAGCCTCCTGAGTCCTGGGATCATAGTTGTGCACCAACATACCCAGCCTGTCTTGTGACTTCGATGAGCCTTTTACCTTTTCAGGCTCATTTTTTTCCATCTGATACATTGGAGAATCTAATTAAACATATTCTGAAATTTGAATGTATTTTTAATTTTAGGGAGCCACTGGAGAATAATTCTTTTTTTTTTTTGAGACAGGGTCTTGCTTTCTTGTTCAGGCTGGCTCTGAGCTCAATATGTAGCCCAGGCAAGCCTCGAACTCAGCAATCCTCCTGTCTCTGCCTCCCGAGTGCTGGGATGACAGGCGTGAGCCACTGTGCCCAGCACTGTGGTATGTGGTACTAACTGCTGGTGGGTATGAGTCATCATGCCCGGTATTGTTGTATGTGATTACCAGGATCGAACCAGGGACCTTATACTTGCTAGGCAGGCGCTGGAACCACTGGGATAAATCTTCAGCCCTGCAGAATAATTCTTTTTTTTTTTTTTTTTGCTTTTTGTAACAGGGTCTCGCGTTGTAGTTCAGGCTGGCCCTGAGCTCACTATGGTGCCCAGGCAAGCCGCCGCGAACTCAGCAATCCTCCTGTCTCTGCTTCCCGAGTGCTGGGATGACAGGCGTGAGCCACCACGTCCAGCATTGTGGTATGCAGTATTGATTGTTGGTGGGCGTGTCTCCACGCCCAGCATTAAATGTGGTTACTGGGGATCGAACTCAGGTCCTTGCACTTGCAAGGCAGGTGCTGGAACCACTGAGCTAACCCTCCGGCCCTGGAGAATAATTCTTGATAATGTCGATCCTTATTGTTCTTGGAGAAACACTAGTGAAAAGTAGAAAAACCACAAACTTCTAGCAGTTTGAGACACCTCTAGTTGGGTGTTTTTAAATTATTCGTTAGCAGCTAAGCAGTAGAAAGCATTGTTCTCAGATTTGTTCTAACAACCAAGAAGACTTTAGTCAGTAAATCACTTCTGATTTGGTTCATGCTTACTATTTTTCACATAAACCAGCATTGTCCTTTAAAGTGCCTGCATGATAAATATTTTCCTATATATCATTTTATCTTAATTTTGTATTGCTGGAATAAAGTATCCAACACCCAAAGTTAAAGAAGAAGAGGTTTATTTAGCTCACAGTTTGTAGAGGTTTCAGTAGAGACTCCAAGCCAGGATGGCATAGAAGACAGGCTGTGCAGAGGAGAAATAGTTCAGGATGAGCAGAGGTAGGTAGCAAAGCAACCAAGCAACCAGGGGCGACCGCGGCTCTTCCTGTCCCTTACATCTTATCCAGGCTGCTTAGCACCCTTAGTCTGATGCCTGTGCTGCAGCATGAATCAGTTCCACATCACACACTCTAGATCCAGCCACCTATGGACAAAGCCCCACCTATGACTGCATAAGCCTTTAAGGGGCATCTAGACACAATATATAGCATTTCTAGTTGAATTGTCCATGTGCCTGATCTGTTTGGATGTTTCAGAAAAAGTGATTAAAAAGATAGAAAGGGTTAGTCCTATCATGGCTATAATTGAACACACTTGCTTTGGCTAAATTTCCCTTTGACTTACTGCAACTCTAGTAAATAAGCTTATGACCATTTTGTTGAGGGTCATGTTAGTGGTATGTGATACGGTGTATTATGGCTATCAGTGTTCTTAAGTTTGTCGATCGTATTTTTCATAAGTGGTTTAAGATTTGAAATCCTCATAAAATCCACTTTTTCTTCTTTTGGTTGACTAGTATCTTTATTACATGAAGAGATAGAAAAAGTCAAGTTAATATTAGAAGACAGGCAGGGGCACATGTTATGTAAAGTGTCAGCTTTACTTGCATCTCAGTGCTGAGGAATTCTTTTTTTAGTATGATGACTCACAGAGGAGACCAGCAGTTTGCCAAAGGTTAGAGAGTATTGCATATTATTTGGTAGAATAATTCAATTTAGGCTGAACTATCTTGTTTATGTACACATCCCTAATTATGTGTAGCATTTAAAGGCACATCAGGTCCACCCACAGGCCAATTTAAACTCTTGGATTTGAACAGAGCCTAACTTGAATCACCAGACATGGTGGCATGCACCTTACCTCTAGTACTCAGGAGGCTGAGGCTGGAGGATTACCACAAGTTCAGGGCCATCCTGTGTTAGTGAATTCAAGACCAGCCTGGAACACTGTCTCAAAAACAACAGACAAGCAAACCAACCTAAATTGAATATTGCATTATATTGCACTATATTGCAATATAGACTTGTGGTATCAATGTTTATTAGAAGTTGTTTCTTCTGGGCCGGATATTAGCTCAGTGGTTCCAGTGCCTGCCTTGCAAGTGCAAGGTCCTGAGTTCAATCTCCAGTAATCACATACAATGCTGGGTGTGGTGACTCAAGCCACCAGCAATCAGTACCACATACTACAGTGCTGGGCTTGGTGGCTCACACCTGTAATCCCAGCATGCAGGAGGCAGAGACAGGAGGATTGCTAAATTTGAGGCTTGCCTCGGCTCCATAGTGAGCTCAGGGCCAGCCTGAACTTACAAAAGCGAGACCCTGTCTCAAAGAAAAAAAAAAAAAAAAGAAGTTGTTTCCTCCTAACTCTTGGTGCAGTGGTGTGTGCTTTGATCCCAGCTACCTGGGATCTGAGGCAGGAGGATAACTTGAGCCTAGGAGTTCAGTGCCAATGAAAGCAATGTGGCAGGACCCTGTCTCAAGGAAAAAAGTTTGCTCATGAGTATTTTGCTAATATTTCAAAATAGAAGTAAGTAACCCTATAACAACAAAATCATGTTTGTTTTTGCAAAGTATTAATGGAGAAAAAGGATTTAAAAATTCAGACATATTATAACAATTTTTGTTGTTGCAGTACTAGGGATTGAAATCAAAGCCTTCACAATGAACATATCCTCAGTTTGTTTTTTATTTTTGAGACGTGGGTATGGATTGAGTGAGTGAGAAAGACGGGGTCTCACTATGTATTTCAGGCTGGCCTTGAACTCACTGTGGGATCCAGGCCAGCCTGGAACGCCAAGCGATCCTCCTGCCTCTGGGAAGCCAAGTTTTCTGGGAGAAGTTGACAAGCAGGGATGATCTTTTTGGGGGCATCCACATATGAAAAGATCACCTCGACTTTCAGGACTGGGATGACAGGGAGGAATAATTCTCAGATACCCAACGATTAGCCCCAGTTTGGAGAGAGGAGCGGGTGTGACGGCCGAGCAGGGCTGGCTTTCCTGGGAGAGTGTGATTGACGTGATTGGCTCTGGTGCTCGGGACTAGGTAGCTGGGTTGGACATAAAGGGACACTTTTCGGTTGTCACGATGGAGCTCTATAGCCCAAGGAGGAGTTTCGCTTTACATCTTGTAAGTGAAGGCGTTCACGTATATGACAACTACACATGAAAGTTAGGCTCCCGCAGTGGAAGAGGTCATCTTGAGTCAGAGGTGGGAGGACACTGCTGATAGGAGTCTTGCTCGTCTGGACTCCATCTCACTTGTGGTTCTGTACGCTTCTGGTTGGCAGCCCTTAGCACGTAACAAAGTTGCCGATAATGGTTGTTCACCTTGGGTGGATTTTATTGGTTCCTTTGAGGGATCAGCTTAAAGGTAAAGCTGTAAGGTAAAGCTGTCTGGTCTCCGTGTGGCAGTATTCAAGTGGTGAGTCTCTGGTTGGCCCCAAAGGAGCTCAAGGACTGGGGCAGTGCCTGTAGGACAAAAAGGGCAACGTGCAGTTTTCGCACAAGTGAGGACTCCAAAGTAAGAGTGGTGAGCTGGAGAGGGGCTGGGACTCCTGATCTGAGTGATGAGCCCTGGGGGCTGGAAAGGGCGAGGGCATTCCAGAAAGAGAACGAAAAAGAGTGAGAGGTTTATTTAAATTAAGTTAAAATGGTATTTCGTTCACTGAAGGAACTACAGACAAATTGTCATAATTGAAGCATGTGGCGTGTGGGGTGGGTGATGAGGGGTGAAGCTGTAGAGGGAACAGCCTTGTATGTCGTGCTGCGGAGTGGGGGCTTTTCCCTCTGTGGGCTCCCGGAGGGCGTGGAGTGCAAGGCCATGGGAGTGGAGAGGAACATGAGAGCACCGCTCCCTCTCTCTCTCTCTGTCTCTTTTTTTCTCTCTCATGCTTTTAAAAGTCAGTTTTGTGTATAGGTGTACATAATAAATTAGTACAGGGATTCATCTATAAGATGTGTGAATATATGTATTTAGAGATGCATGTTAAAAATCTGTGCTCATCACAGGATCGAAAGGGCTTAGAGTTGTACTTGCAACCGAGAGAGACAGGGTAGGGAGTAGGAGAACCCGGAGGGTTTCAGTAGGTAACAGGAGCAGATTGATTTCTGCAGGCGAGTTTTGTGGCACTGTCCAGAAGACAGGAACGAAGGAGAAGAACAGCTCTAGGACCAGAGATGAGCCCCGCCTCCTGTGACAGCGCACCCTGTAATCCCAGCTGCTAGGGAGGCAGGACGACTGCTTGGCTCAACCCACCCAGGGAGCCTAGCAAGACCCATCTCAAAAAACATGAGCAAAACACAGAAAGAGATTAGTTGGAAAGCTATTAAAAAGACTTTAGGTGAAGCAATGGTAGATCAGAAAGGCATATTCAAGAAATTGAATAGGTAGAATAAATAGAACATTGGTGAAATATTCCTTTCTGTTGTTAAATTTCGTTGCATAAGTATGCTACATTTTCTTCATTTAGCAGCTAATGGAGTTTTGGACTATTTCCAGGTTTGGGCTTTTGTAAATAATGCTCTCTAAGCTTTGTGTGCAAGGTTTTGCATAGACCTGTTTTCATTTCTCTTGAGTACACCGCTAAGACTGTGATTTCTGGGTTATATAATTGTTTAACCTAAGAAATGACCGAGCTGGTTCTGAAGTGGCTGTACCATTTCCCTTGTCCATCAGCAGTGTATGAAGGGTGTAATTTCTCCCCATTCGTGACAGCAGTTATTATTGTTAGCATATACATTTAGGTCTGTGTTCTATTTGAATGAATTTTTGTTTATGTGAAGTAAGACTCAGTTTATTTTGTTTTACATATTGGCATCCAGTTGTCTTAGAATCATATTTTTTGTTTCATTTTGTTTTTTCACTTTTCTTCTGTGGTACTGGGAATTGAACCCAGGGCCTCATGCTTGCCAGGCAGGTGTTGTGCCACTGAGCTACATACCCTGCCCTTAGAACCTTTTTTTTTTTTTTTTTTTTTTTTTTTTGAGACAAGGTCTCTCTTTGTAGTTCAGGCTGGCCCTGAGCTCACTATGTAGTCCAGGCAAGCCTCGAACTCAGCAATCCTCCTGTCTATGCCTCCCGAGTGCTGGGATGACAGGCGTGAGCCACCACGTCCGGCACCGTGGTATGCGGTATTGATTGTTGGTGGGCATGAGTCTCAATGCCCAGCATTGTATGTGGTTACCGGGGATCGAACTGAGGACCTTGCGCTTGCGAGGCAGGCGCTGGAACCACTGAGCTAACCCTCCAGCCCCCTTAGAACCATTTTTAAAGACTCATCTTTTCCAAAATTGCTTCGATACTTTTATAGGAAGCAATAGCCATAAATAGGAATTGGGGGGGACTCTTGATTTTGTTATTGCCAATGCCACACTGCCTTGATTACTATAGCTTTCTAGTAAGTTTTGAAGTTGCGAAGTCTAAATTCTCTTTTTTTTTTTTTCAAAATCAGTTTGGATATTTTAGGCCCTTTGTATTTCCATGTGAATTTTGGAATCGCTTTAATAATTTCTATTTGCAGACAATGAAAGACCACTGAGACTTTCATAAGGATTATATAGCTACTATAAATCAATTTTGGGAGAATTATCACCTTTTCTGTATTGAATCTTCCAACCCATGAATGTAGAATATGTCCTTATTTATTTTGGTCTTTTTCCATTTTTCTCAAATGTAAAGAAGACAAGCCAGTATGGTATGCCAGGAAGCGGCATCTTATTGTTGCAGACAGGACAGCGTAAAATTCAGTCCAGGGTCATTGAACTTGGCAATTAAGCACTAATTGGTGCTCTTAATAGGGACAATTCCGGCAGGATGGGTGTGTAAATGTGGGACTGGGGGCGGAAGCCAGATGGTGGAAGATTGAAAAGAGTGGTGTGTTTTGCCTCTTTGCTGTTGTGACTCTGGTGCATAGCACGTGGGCAATTAATAAATATTCCAATGAATAAGGAAATAGACGCAGTGATTTCAAAAGTCAAGATGCTAAAGAAAGCAAAGCAAAGAGGTGGAGAAGGTTAGGTTAAACGGAGGTATTGTTTTGGTGGGGGAAACAAGTATATTTGAAAAGAAAAAGAGACTGAACTGGGAAAGGTGGAAAATAGGGGGTGTTGTGGGGCTGCGACTGAGCTATGAGGCGGAGGGAGTGGGTTCAGAGTATCTTGTAACCGGAATACTGCTGACAGCTGTAACTGTTGGACTGTGATGATTTAAAACACTTATTAGAAATATACAGCACGTTCTGAGACACTGCGTGGTGTTGCTGAATTTGAAGGAGCCCTCAGACTGAAGCTACATTTAACGTAGGTGGGGGAAGTTTAAAGATACCTTTTATATATATATAATGAATCGTATCCTTAAATGTTATATTACTTGTTTTTACCAAGCAAGATTTCTTCTGCCTTTTAGAATGTTGCGGATGCATTTGTGTGCCTAGGTGACAGATACAAAGGATTTAGTACATTTCCCAGCCTCGCCCCCCTCTGTTCTGAGCAGTATTTGGTATGGTCCCAGATCAGTGCATACATCTTGGTACACCAGAGCCCCCGAGAGCTTGCTTTTTGTGTTTATAGAGGCAGTAGATTCCGATGTATGTCTGCTTAAGCCATCAGCAGAAAACTAACAGGCTTGATAGAGTTTCTGTGGAAAAACCTGCTTCTGGCTCCAGCCTCACTTCCTTTGTTCTCCATCCCAGAAGATGCTCGTGAGGGGAGCTGCCTGGTAACTGGAGGTTTCACTTGACCAGCTCTGCTTCTTTCACTTGCCCAGTTCTCACATCCATGTCATCTCCAGGACTCACCGAAAATAGTGAGAGGAATCCCTGTAGGTGGAACTTTATTTCGTGTTTCCTTAGCTGCTTCTCTTTAAAATTGTTACCTTCACTCTTTGGGCACCTTTCTATAATTTTGCATGGTATATAGATGAAATGTTGTTAAAAAGAAATTAAATTTCAGCATGATTTAAACCTACAAGTAGTACATTTTAATGAGAACATTACCTGTTCTTTCTATACTGCCCATAAGTAACAATTAAATTAATCTCTACAACAAGTGAAAATTGTTACATGGAAATCTAGGACTTTTGCATTAATGATATGTGTCTTCTCATCCATCAGGTGCAATTAACCAGACAGACATTTTTATGATGTAGCATTTATATTTTAAAAACATAAATATGAAATGCCAGGAAAGTAATGGCAAGTATTAGAATAATGGGCCTATTTCTTATGGTTCAGCTCCATAAAACCAACTCAGCACCCCATGCTGCTGGTATGTCTGTCTTCCAAGAAGAGGTTAATGTAGTTAAATATGTAAGCTGTATCAGTAACAGTGGAAAGTTAAAATTCATTCCTTGTTATGCTATGGATTCATCGATAATGGGTGATTCTCAAATTGGGATTTGAAAGTGTCATAATGATTCATACAAGTTAAAAGTATGTATTCTTACTTTTCCAGCACTTTGGTGCACCTTTTATCACCTATTGGCCAGAGGACGTGGTTTTAATGACACCTGTATGTGGCATTTTCATATGTATATAATTAAGAATATTGAATTTGTGCAATCTGTTGCAGTTATATATTAAACTTCATTGCGAATCTTGTTTGTTGAGTAATCTGCTCTGTCCATGGAGGTAATTGAGAAGTAATTCTAATAGTAATTTCTAATAATGTATTTTTAAATTCCTGCCTAGGTCTTTGGGTGGCACATGTTACAGTGTGCCGTGTGAATAATGCTCTGTCAGGGAGAAGCCCACTCATTTTCTGGTGGAAAAACGAGAGATAGACATACTGTCAGCTCATGTCTGTTCTTGAGATTACATCAGAGTTGAATTAAAAGATCAGTGACTTGTTTTTTCCTCTCTCCTGTCCATTTTTGCAGCCGAGCAAAGTTCTTTAAGCTTAGATTTTGTGCGAGCAGTGCAAGAGCTCAAACCTGGGACCTGTGAGCTCCCCCCACAACCCAACTACTTAAGGTGTACTGGCTGAAGTAGAAGCTCAGGAACTCACTGCACTCTTAGAGCTCTGAGGGAATGAAATGTCAACTGAAGATAGACCATGTTCTTGGTTATTTCTTAAGTGGTCACACAAAAAAAACTAGTAAGAATAGACGGAGTGAGACCTTTAGTGCTTAATTTTAAAGTACTTGTAGAGAATGTATGACAAATGATAGATTTTTCTCTTTCATCATTTTCTCATCACTTAACATAGTAGTGCTAAGAGTGAGGCTTTTAGTATAGCTCTAATTGTTGTTAAATTTTAATATTTTAAGTGATTCATCTAAGAAAGTGTTCCCTGAAAAATCTTGCTATGTTGGTGAATACTGGCAAGATTTTGAAGTGTCTTCTCATCTTTTTTTTTTTTTTTTTTTTTTTTTTTCCCCACTTGTCAGTATAGGGCGTTAGGTGGTTTTTGGTGTTCCTGAAGCTGGGATCCAGGGCCTTTGCATTGAGCTGTATACATATATCACCCAGCCCTTTCTTTTTTCTTTCTTTTCTTTTGAAACAGTCTTGCAGTGTCCCTAAGTTGCATAGGCTGGGCTCGAACTTGTAGTCTTCCTGCTTCAGTGTCACAGGGTACTAGAATTACAGGTGTATGCCAGGATGCCGGGCTTGTTTTTAAAAAGCTGGTTTATATTTATGTAACAAATGTTTAAAAGACGTTATCTATATCCTGTAGTACAAAAATATTTACACCGTTTCAGTTTTGGTTTTGAAATAGTTTTAAAACTGGTTTATTTATTCTAATGCCTTCTCATAAGAGGGAGGTATTGTCAGATTGTGGCACACTGTGGGACTCTAAGTCAGTGTTTCATTCTGAGGAGGACCTGGCCCTCTGACAGCTTGTTTAGGTATTAAGCTGCATTAATCAGGGTTGTGATACTTAAATGTTACCTTCCTGTGATATAAAGATTATGTATCACTGTTATATGATCAATAATTATAGCAATAGAGTATTTTATGCATGGATCAAGGCTGGTTTTTGTTATGTATCATTTATGTTTGGTATCACGAAAAGAAGACAATAATCATAATTTTTTTTTTTTGCTGGGACATAGTATAAACTTGACAGCAAAAATTATACCTTCCACAGAATTAAACCCAGTACTATAAAAGGGAGAATTCTGTAAAAATTTTACCTGTCAGCTTCAAAAAGAAGTTTTTATCTATTGAAGTCATGTGGAGTCCCATGATTTTATCTTAGCTGTCTGGAGGTTTGTTCTGGAGAAGGACCTGTGCGATCGTAAATTAGAAGCCAGCAAAAGCCTGTTTAAAAAAAAAGTTGAAGGCAGCTGATAGAAGTCGCACCTTCTCAGGAGTCTAGTGGGTGTGGTAATTCATACAGACGGCCAGAGCCAAGGAGGAGTCAGGGCCAAGTCAAGTGGAAAGCCCTGGCTCTGAAATGCGCCCTATCTTTCCCCTGTGTGGGGACGCTGGTGCGGGGTGCCATAGTGGGGTGAACGTGATCATATGAGAGGAATCATTGTCTGCCCTTAGAGGAAATAACTAAAGAAACAGGGAAGCCATACTGAGCTAGTCCTTTTCTCTTTTTCTTTCCTTTTTTTTGCTTTTTGAGACAGGGTCTCGCTTTGTAGTTCAGGCTGGCCCTGAGCTCACTATGGTGCCCAGGCAAGCCGCCGCAAACTCAGCAATTCTCCTGTCTCTGCCTCCTGAGTGCTGGGATGACAGGCGTGAGCCACCACGTCGGGCATTGTGGTATGTGGTGTTGATTGCTGGTGGGCGTGAGTCTCCACGCCCAGCATTCTATGTGGTTACCAGGGATCGAACTCAGGTCCTTGCGCTTGCGAGGCAGGCGCCGGAACCACTAAGCTAACCCTCCGGCCCTTTTTCTCTTTTTCTTAAAGATTATTAAATAATTCAGCAGCACGAAATCAAAGTCTCATGCCAGACAACCGCTTTACCACTGAGCCACCCTTCCAGTCTCAAGGGTTTTATTTGTATAAGGAAGCAAAAATGATCATAAGACACCAATACGCTGTTCACTTTCAGTTCTCTAATTCCAGTTTTAAAACTTACAAAAAATTATGCAATTGTAGGTAAGATAGAATTAAATGGTCAGAAACTTAAAATTTAAAGTTGATTAATCAGTTCTACTTCCTTTTATTTTTAATTGGAAAGTAAAAATGTTTGTCGTAAGGATTATCACAGTATTTTCCACAGTGTGATTAAGGGAAAAACAAAGCCACCAGGGGCTGGAGCTGCAGAGCGGTGCGGAGCCAGAGCCTGCGTGCAGACGTGAGGCTGAGCAGTCGATGAGGGCTCCAGCTCTTACTTCCGCCTAGCGCTCCTGTGGCTCTGCTTTGCTGTATCAAAGACAGAAACAAACCCCAGTGTTTCAAGGGAAGAGGGGGAAGCTGATTTGTGCTGCAGAGCTTCGGAGGGCTTCCTCGGATTCAGGATGTGGGGTGAGGCGCAAACCAGGACTGGAAGACTGTGAGGGCCTCCAGCTCCCCTCCCTGTCCAAGTTGCACGTGAAATATTTGTTCCCAGAATAGAGTCTTTAGTTTGGATAATGATTTCTGAGTAACAGTTTTAAAAGACAGTGCCCCTTCTCATACTTCCGGCATCCTATCTCAGAAGAACGTATGTCCTGTGATCCAGCGTCCTGTTCTCTGTGGAACCGTCTTCACAGGCGCTGAGTTGCTGAGCAGTCCTCGCTCTCCTCACGCGACCTCCTCGACCTTTTCTCCCTGTCACCTCCGCTTGGAGCGGGCTCCTGTCCTGACCACACTCAGCTGGGTCCTCTTTGGTTTTCTAACCTCTTATAAAAATGGTGTTTGGAGCTACAGAGTCTCCACAAATGCTGTTGCTAGTGTTGTGCTCACTTTGTCTGCTAGTTACTCTTGTTTAACCACAAGTCCTAGGCCTTTTTAATAGGGAAGTTCCTAATCTCAGGTATTCTAAGTGATTATAAAGGCAGTCCATCTCCATTTAGACAAACAGGAAAATGCAAAACACTCCAAAGAAAAAGGTGGATCACAGATTTCAAAGTTTCTGTACATCCATAACCCTTGTCTAGACATCTAAAGTTGAGGTAGCACATAAACAGTTCCATTTTTTCACATTATGAAGTGACATCACCCCCACATCATCAAAACCGTTTGGAAAAATACTGATTTCCTGTTGGAAATTTGGGTATTTGCCATTTTTATGCTAATTATAATTCTTTAATGAGCATCTCTGTGAATTTTAGGGCCTAAGTGTCTTACAGTTTGTACAGTGCTTGGTGTTTATTGACCATTAACTTTTTAGAAAGTTCACGCAGTCCTCCTTGATCAGCAGCTTGCCAGGTTCAGGCCAGCAAACCCTGCTGGATGTATGGAAACACCAGAGACTGAGACTTCACCAGAGTGGAGCCCCAAACCGACACAGGCTCCCAGATTTACTGAGGAACAGCAAAGGCGTAGAGATCTGCTGAGCACAGATGTTTGTTTTAGGTAGCAAGGAATGGGATGGTGGGCTGGAGAAAATTATCTCTTACTGATTGTTGCTGTTAGAGAGCTTCCTTGTGTTCGTCCGGTCCATCTCTGCTCGGGATGGCAAACGTCCTGTCTGCAGGCTCTGGCTCCTTGGCACCGGCAGTCGTCCACTTGGTGAGTCAGTCATTGGCCCGTTGGGTGTCTCAGGGAGCCCACGGCAGAGCGCGCGTCTGTCTCATGTACCCTTCCTGGAGAATTTACTTCTGCCTTTACTAAGATGGCGGCAAAAATAAAATTATTATCTGGGTTAGGTACTGAGGCAGCGGGTGATTCCTCGACCTCCGCCGTTGGGAACCGTGTTGTGCTTCTGGCCTCTTTGAGTCAGGGTTTTAAGGAACTTAGAGATGCGAGTGAGGTTGCCTAGGAAGTGAAGTCATGGTCATGTTTATTTCAGATGTTCTTCTTCACTGTTATTTGCCATGTTTGCTCTTTTTTTATACAGAACTTTAGTACTTTTGTATTCAAAGGAGTATTTTTAATGATACTTTACATTGCTTTTATTGTGTTATTTCCTTATGCTAAGCAGTGAATGTTAAATTCTAATTTCTTCAAGTTTCTAGTTTGTTTCATTTGTTACTTTAATGAATCTAGAATTCTGTTATACAGCATGAAGTGCTGCTCCTTTTTACCACATTGGGTGATTATTTTCTAGCACTGTGAAATAATCTCATGTAGTCTTCTCATTGTGGTGTAGACAAAACATTGATGGGTTAAATTTAATCCTGTTTGTGTAGTGTCTGCCCCGAGCAGCTGATGTAGCTAGGAAGAAACCCCACCTTGTTTATGGGTTCACCCTGCCGTCCTGGGCTCCCTAGGGGCCTTGGGCTCAGGCCTGCCGTCAGCTGCTCTTTTCTCGTCTGCCAACATCCTCCTCCAGCTCCTCAGTCTTAACTGTTCCCTGTGATTCAGCTCAGCGCTCCCCGTTCCCTCTAGAAGCAGGAGAAGCCACCAGGAGAAAGCGCTGCCGAAAGGTTTTTCTGTACTGAGGTCTTGAAAGATGTGTCATTTGTTGGTCTGTCTTGAGCCAGACAGGTTTTTGAATAGTGCTTTCGCTAGAGACCCAGTAAAATGCAAAGAGAGATGGCAGTCTGAAAGCTGTTTTGGCCGCCAGGTCTCACAGTGTTGGTTACACCTTCTTCCTTTCCCCTGGGGCACTTTTTGGTATGACACTCTGACTGCTCCTTGGTTGGTTCCATTATCTGAGCCCTTGTGAAATGAAAGGCCAAGGTCCTGGTTCTAGCTGGACACGCTGCCTGCAGTTGAAGAGCAGTGTGCAGTCTCTTGCCTCACAAGCGATTTGGAGAAAAGTGGGACATCTGAGGGGAGCGTAGTTCCTCGATCTTCTCTTCTCACTTGTTTCTGCGATGGTCACTATTCTGTTGCCTTTTGTCAACACCCGTAATCACCTTCAGAGGATTTTGTATTGGCATCTTTAGTTTCTGTTTCGAGCATTTGTGTGTAAGTGTGTGAGGCCAGTGCTCTGGGAGCTGGGGGAGGTTAATTAACCGTGAGCGTCAGAGAACGTGACTGTTGATTCACTTCCGGTAACTTCATGAAAACTGTGTTCTTAGTGGACTGAATGAATGTGTACAAGCACCCAAAGTAACATGGATGATACATTCTTTAGATCTCAGAACCATGAGAGAAGAGGGGCAAAAGGAACTTGCTGTCTGCCCTCTGAAAGTTTGGTACCTGAGTCTGGTGTAATGAACTGACAATATAGAGTAACAGGGGGAGCCAGGCGTGGTGGCTCACGCCTATAATCCCAGCACTCGGGAGGCAGAGGCAGGAGGATTGCTGAGTTCGAGGTTTGCCTGGGCTCCATAGTGAGCTGAGGGCCAGCCTGAACTACAAAGTGAGACCCTGTTTCAAAAAAAAAAAAAAAAAGAGTAACAGGGGGAAAGGCACACAGGTTTGTGCTGTGCACAGGAGTATCAGCAAACTGAACAGCCGGTAAGCCAGTGAAGTTTAGAAGTGCACGTGCCCTCTGTACAGGACAGGGAAAGGAAGGCTGTATGCAGGCCTTTTAGAGAAGAATAAGGATTGTTGTGGGAATGAATGGGCCCAAAGAACCGGCAGTGGCCTGGAACAGTTTCCCTCATGCTCCTCCTTCCCCATTTGTTGAGATGACGCACAGGGAGAGGATTCGGGACAGCTGTCCTGTGGAAGGAAGTTCCCGCAGTCAGGAAAGGGACGAGCAGAGAAAAGCCTGTCTGCACTTGATAAGAGAATGGGGCCAGGAGAATGTTCTGTAGCTGCTGCTTTATTTCACAGCCCTCAACACGTGACGGTGCTGTGGGGTATCCAAGCCCCAGGAGCAGCAGCCCTTGTGGTTGAGCGTCCTCCCCAGGGCGGCAGCTCCTTCCTAAGCCCCCGTGCTCTCGCTGTCTGTTCTCCCGCTAGAGGGCGCGAAAGGTCAGGACCGCACTGCCAGGGACTGCGCGGCAGCTACAGTGCCCTGCGGCCCCAGTGCGCTGGGCCAGAGGGAGGGTGCTGCTGCTGCTGTCGCTGCTGCTGCCGCCGCCGCCGCCACATGCACAAGAAGATACTTAGAGAATGACCGTAGTTTTCATTTTTAGGAGTTTTCCAAGTGATTCTTTACAGTAAGTAGCTTTAACACTCAGAGCTGACTGGCTCCAGAAAAGCTACTGATTTGGATGAATCACGTTCTTGAGTTTAAATGACTGTGCCTTAATTTTTCCAGCATATACCATGTATCAAATACTATATTTCTGTGTGGCAAGCACAGTGGAAAAGAGCTATGTCTACTTCAGTAAGTTAACGTTGACCACTGTAAAATTCCTTATTTGATAATGAAGACTAGATTAGACGGAATATCTGAAACAAAAGAAGTGTAGGTGAAAACAATAATTGTGGCCCTATTCAGGGCTATACAAGCTTAGACCTTCACCACACATTTCAGGTGAACACAAGTGTAAGTCTGAGTATCAGCCAGACTGACAGGTGGTTAGGAGCATGGAAACAGGAGCCGGCTTGAGAATGGTACGATCTCCGCATTGTCTAACTGCTCTGAGCCTCTTCAGTCTTCTTTCTGAAAAATGATAGTGATAAATTGAATTACTGTAAGGGTTAGCTGACTGATGTGCTAAAAGTGCCTGCAAAAGTGCCTCGTATTTACACAGACATGATGTATATATTAATTAGCTTGTACTCTTACAGAGCCAAAGCCAAAAGACTAAGAGACTTCTTTCCCCCTATTTGGTTTCTTTGGCTCTTACTTGAAAGACGGAAAGATACAGAAAAGAAAAGTCTGGTCTAAACCTCCCCAGGTGACAGTGCTGAGTTTCCTGTCTGTGATCGGTGCGGAGAGGCTGTTGCTTGCGACCATAGAGAGAAGAGCTGTGGCAGTTGGGCCTGTGGGCTGCGTGTGAGTGGACTCACCACTGACAGCTCCAGGTTCGTGGGCAGGTCTTTGAGTCCGTTTGCTCACCTGTGAAGTGGGAGGAGCAGTACCTACTGTAAGGAAGGCCCCACTTTCTCCCTGAAGGTCTGGTAATTCTGCTGAAATGAACTGACAGTGGACAGGTTATTTGGAAAGAAAGGCACATAATTTATTGGTATGTGCAGGAGCTACACAGAATAGGAATCTCAAAGAGCCAGAATAAGAATCTCATTGAGGCTTAACTGCCTTTTTCTTAAGGAGAAGAAGTAGAGGGATAGAGGCAATTTCAGAAGGGGAGCAAACGATTTTTTTAGGGGAAATAATTAAGCCCAAGAACAGACAAAAGCCTGGAACAGAGTTCACTGGGCTCTGACTCGGCCTCTTTCTCTGTCATTTGCATTTAACCTTTGTCCTTATGAAGAGGCAAGAATTTCAGGAAGACGAATGTGTTCCTGGAGGTCCTGCTTTGAGGGCGATAGACAGCCTTTCCTGCTGCCCTCTGTGCCTAAAGTTCCACGGGACTTATTTTGGGCCTGGCTTTCTGAGTCCAAGCGCTACCTTTTAGGAATTTTGTGAGAATAAATGAATAACAATGCCAGCCATATGATACCTATGGACTGAATTTTAAGGTCTTCATAATTATGAATTCATCCTAATTATTAATAATTGTTTTGATGGGACACCTAATTCTCCATTTTGGGTTAGCCATGGGCAATCTCTTTAATGAGAACAGTGATAGGTTTCTGTAAGTTAATTATTCATACATGGGTATTAACTGCCTGTTTTATCATAAATAATTATACCTTCAGAAATGGAACTCGGTTTCAGAACCATTTATCAAGATTAAAGTGATTTGGAGAAAAATGTCATGAAATTACAATTTGAAAAATTTGCAAGTATTTGGTTGTAGGATGAGCTGCTGTTTCTGTGATTTGTTATCTTACTCCTCATTTATTTTGTAGCTGCTGCATATAAGTGCAGGACATAAAGAAAGACGTGTAATAAGACCAACCATCTGCTCCCCGAGACAGATGTTTATAGTGCGCGCGGGGCGCAGTTGCAGCCACAGTGGGCGTCGGAGTGCGCTGCCTCGCTCCGGGGGGCAGGGAAGGCCTGCCGGGGAGCCCCAGGGAGGCGGCGCGACTGGGCCGCCTGCGCACACCTGCGCGTCTGTCCTGGCAACGCGCAGGTGTCGTGAGATCGACTCCACAGGCGCCCGAGCCCCCTGCTGAAGCCCTGGAGTGGTGGGATGTTAAAAGTAGGAGAGGGAGTGGCATATACTGGTACAAATTTCCCAATGTTATATGTGATTTTGAGATGTATATAAATTGTACCAATAAAGAATTCAATTAAAAAAAATAGGAGAGGGAGGTGGATTACAAAGGAGGAAAAATTCTTCACAGATCAGTGATTTACAGTGTTCAGAGAGACTAGTGTGATGTTTAATGTGACAGGTAATATATCTTTTCAGTCTTAATTTAGATTGACAGTTCTTGGAATAAATTTGAATTGTGACTGGCTGAAACTTTGCCTTGATGAGGTAGGCAGTTAAAACGACAGTGCTTCAATCTCCCCCTTCCCCAGCCTTGTGGTGATTTTTAAATGTGTACAAAAAGTAGAGCGAGAAGTATAGAATACCTCCATGGGTACTGTCCCCTTCGTGCCCCACGGTCCACCCACGCTGGCCAGCCAGACACACTGTCCCTGGCCTGTGCTCCCCCTCACTCCCGTTGGTGCTGGGCACTCTGCCCCTGAGCTAAGGCCCAGCTCCCTGCCCACCTCCTTTTATTTTGAGATAAGGTCTTGCTGAATTGCCCAGATGGGATTTGAAATTACCTCCCTCCTGCATCGACCTGCCGAAGTGCTGGGATTAAAGGTGTGCACCACGGTGTCCAGCCCTTGCTCGTGACTAGAAGGCAAATTCAGGATCATAGCTTTGCCTCTGTAAATACTTCAATGTATACCTCTGCTGTGCCTGTAAGCTGAGCGCTCAGGAGGCTGAGGCAGCAGGATCTCCAGACTGGACTATAAAGGGAGACACTGTCTCAAAACAATAACAAGTGTACCTCTAAAAAGTAACATAACCATATTCCTAAATATAATTGCTATAATTCCTTAATGCCATTAAAGAAGGAAGAAACTGTTAAGTTTGTTGGATTATTGGTTGAAATTAACAGTAAGCCATATATTGCATTGTGTAATCCTTGCTTGCTTGGGTCTATCTTTTTTTTTTTTTTTTTTTTTGCTTTTTGAGACAGGGTCTCGCTTTGTAGTTCAGGCTGGCCCTGAGCTCACTATGGTGCCCAGGCAAGCCGCCGCGAACTCAGCAATCCTCCTGTCTCTGCCTCCCGAGTGCTGGGATGACAGG
>PVIC010018222.1:0-31836 GCA_004025085.1 Thryonomys swinderianus
CCTCCTCACCCCCTTTATACATGCTCTTTTATTTTCTTTCTGTATCATATTTATTCCTTCCCCTCATCACATTCCCACACCAAGTTTCCTATAGAAATTTTGCACTCTATAAAAGCTGTCATACTTTCTAAAGCTCATTTGCATCTACAGGTGTTCATGTCAAAGAGAAGATCCGGTAATGGTCTATCTGTGATCTATTTTTTTTTTTTTGAGACAGGGTCTCGCTTTATAGTTCAGGCTGGCCCTGAGCTCACTATGTAGCCCAGGCAAGCCTTGAACTCAACAATCTTCCTGCCTCTGCCTCCCAAGTGCTGGGATTACAGGTGTGAGCCACCACGCCCAGCTTTCTAGTTTCTTTTTAAGTACTTATTCCTATGGAGATTTCCTGTGGACACTGAAACCAATTTTTGACTGAATTATGTGTCTTCTAAATGCTTAATTTCTGGCTCAGTACTTTGTTTATATAATTACTCATTTCCAAAGGTAAAATCCTTTTAAGGACAAGGGCAAACATCAACACAAAGCTTGTTAGAATAAACATACTAATTTAAACCAAGAAATGTAAAAAAATATAGCATTAATGAAAATCAACAGTTATTAGTGAAAGCACTCATTTTTCTTTTTAAGGTTTCCCTAAGTATATTGTGTGGAATGTGAGGGGTGTGGCACACAAGTAATGTTTGGGAAAAGCTACAGATAACCTTCTCATTGGAGCCTCATGGTATTCATGGATGTATTTAATTAACAAGTGAAGAAATTCTACGATAACCTACTCAATGTCATTTAACCTAGCATTTCCAAAGTCATTTCCATGGAACCTATTTTATGCATGACACTATTAATGTTCACACTCTGAGTGATACTAGTCATACCTTATCCTCAAAGTGTATCAGAATACACCCATAACCCCCTCATTCAGGAGGCTGAGGCAGGATGATTGCCACAAGGTCAGTGAGACTCTTTCAAATTTTAAAAAGGCATAAAAATAAAGTAGTGACTAACTGAACAAAATGTTGCAGAAACTTTGTTCCAACCTAGACCTTTCCTCAATTATTTTCTGCTATCTGAAAGTGTGGCTTCTATACAAATTTTTAGAATTTAAAGTAAATTTAATATTAGTAAATTTAAATACTGGCTGCTCAAAGAACTGAAAGTTTCTCAACTAAACTGAATAAAAGACATTACCAAACCAATGTGAGTAATTTGCAATCAACAAAGAATAAAATATCCAATTGTAGATCTATATAAAAGTTAAAGTTTCATCCTACATGAAACTAAAGATCATTTAGTAGGAATAAGATTAGGCCAAAAAATACTGAGATAAAGAGAAAATTACTAAGATTAGGGGAAAAAATACTAAGAATTACTAAGATTAGGGAAAAATTAGTAAGATTAGGGAAAAATTACTAAAATTAGGGAAAAATTAGGGAAACGCAATGTGGGTCACTTTTTTTGTCACTTCCATCAAGAAAAGGGAATATGACGACATCATTTGCTAAAAAGAAAATTTCAATGAAAATTTAAAATGCCTCCAAGTTAAAATATCAAAATATTCTTCTGCTATATCTTTGGTTACAAAATAAGACAAAACACAAGTTTAATAAAACGTTTTTAACCAACACCGCACTTCAAATTTCTAAACATCATCTAACCTCCCTACAGCTCTTGAATTTTCTCGAGCAGACCATGCTTTAGCACTCAGACATTTATCTACCAATAAATAATGCTGCCTTGAGCTAACTTTGAACATCTCCCTGTAGATTCCATCTCTTTGGATCACCACCTTAACTTACACAGAGCTCTCACGTGACAGTCTCATTGCAGACACAGTGCCTTCGTTTTCACCTATTCCTCTCAAGGTGGTTCTAGAAAGTAGCCAGACTGATCAAAGTCGACAGCGCAATCTTGCGACGCTCAGGGAACTACTTGAGCAAAGACCTGTCCAGAGCTATCAGCCATTTGTTCTCTTTCCCATAAAGCCCATGACTCAGAGCTCAGTGGCTGCTTTCCTTCCCACCTCCCTGGCTCAAGCCTGTGTTTTTTCGCTCCATCTCCCTCCTGCTCTCCTTTCTCTCTTCCTCTCCTGCTTCCCTCTCTGCTCTCCTTTTTTCCTCTCTGCAGTACCCTTTTCTACTCAGGCTTTTCAGGAAAAATATCTGTTTTCCTCTCTCATGTCCTACAATCCTTTCATTCATTCTACACGAATCAGAGAAACAATACTGCAGAACCATCACAAGCTCCCTCCCCAAGCAGCAGCACCCCAGCTCATCAGGAAGGCCAGGGTGAATCAGCTGACCCAGGTCCTCTGATGAGCAGCTGCGACTGTGCAGTGGTGATAATGAACTCAGACCACTGGAGCCATCAGCAAGTCTATTTTAAATATCTCAGTCCTCACGGAATGACCACAGTGCCCCAGCAGTGTCAGAAACAGACCAGTCCGTGGTCTGGGAGGCATCTTTATCTCTTTCCTGGTATAAGGGATTGCTTCATTATTAACTACCACAACACAGCCACAGCAGAATATTTATAGTTTGGATTCTTCAAAGTATATTCACATTTGGTATCTCATTTCAACCTAATTTCTACCTTAAAGCCTCCTATTCAACAGATTAGCCAATTTCCAGGAATTTAGATGTTACCTATTATTCTCAGGTGCTGCCAACCAGCCAGTAGAGGGAAAGGAGACCTTCTCTCAGTACTGTGTCTAAGGAAAGTAGACAGAAAAGAAACTGACTTAGCCTTGATAAGGCTTCTGTATCCGGGATAGCTCTGGGATCATGAAGCATAAGGCTATAACTTGTATACAAATTACTTCTCAGATACGAGCAGTCTCCAGAGAAACTTCTGAAAAGAGCCAGGTTTCTTTCTAGACAGGGAGTCAAAAGTAGCCCTGGGAGCCAGGCATGGTGGCTCACACCTGTAATCCCAGCCCTTGGGAGGCAGAGGCAGGAGGATTGCTGAGTTCAAGGCTTGCCTGAGCCACACAGTAAGCTCAGAGCCAGACTGAACTACAGAGTGAGATCCTGTCTCAAAAAAAAAAGCAGCCCTGGGAAATTCATGTTCTTTCAAGTCTACCACCAGGTTTAAGAAACCATTCAGCTACAGAAAGAAACTTGGGTGTTATCTGCATGAGGCTTTACAGTAACTTTGGGGCCTTTGGCTATTGACAAGTAATTCAAGCATAGAACTGTGTGTGCTGTTTGACAGTGACACACAGTTGGGCTGGGGATGCAGCTCAGTGGTGCCACGCCTGCCTGGCAAGTGCAAGGTCCTGAGTTCCGTTCTCAGCACCAAAAAGGAAAAGAAAAAAACACAGTGGCACACAATGCCTAAATACAGCATGCACGAACTGTGCAACAAAAGTGGTTATGTATGTCTCTCTGCATTGTCCTTGATTTAATGCAGCCCTTACTTAGCAGCTGAATGCTACAGCCAGAAGACCCAAGAGCACCTGTGTGGGGACCTCCTGACAGCTGCAGGGCACCTGACCGCTCTCAGCACCAGTCACCGCTCCCCACAAACTGCTCCCTCTCACACTTCCTTCCAGCACCCGTGCCTCCCTGGACTCGAGGGTCCTCTAAGGCTGTGGGGTCTCCGCATACCAGGACTGCGCGTGTCTGCGTGGCTCCTATTTGCCAGTGCAGTGGTCAAGCCCAGTGGGCGCTCTGTGCAGGTTTGGCAAATGGGAAACAAGGGCTTACATGAGGCACACTAGAGCTACGAGACCGCAGACTTCCTTTTAGAAAAAGAAAAACTGCTGGCACTTGTGAATACTCACTCACACTGCACCACTGTGTAGGCATTTTATTTATTTATTTATTTATTTTGATAGGGTCTCGCTTTGTAGTTCAGGCTGGCCCTGAGCTCACTATGTAGCCCAGGCAAGCCTCAAACTCAGCAATCCTCCTGTCTCTGCCTCCCGAGTGCTGGGATTACAGGCGTGAGCCACCACGCCCGGCACTGTGGTATGTGGTATTGATTGTTGGTGGGCGTGAGTCTCCATGCCCAGCATTGTATGTGGTTACCGGGGATCGAACCCAGGACCTTGTGCTCGCGAGGCAGATGCTGTAGGCATTTTAAATCACACAAGGGCTGGGGATTTAGCTCAATGGTTCCAGTGGCTATCTCACAAGCACAAGGTCCTGAGTTCAATCCCCAGTACCAAAAATTAAAAATAAAAATACATACAATCACACAAATATTGATCAAAATATATGATTGACGTTCAAAGTTTGAAAAATATTATAGTAAAGATACATTGCCGTTAATCCCCTTCACAGTACTCCCCCTTGCTTCCAACAACACACTCAGCCCATCATCGTGCCACTCTCGGAAGCTGCTCTAGAAATCCTCTTTCTTAAATGTCTGTAGCAGTTATGATTAAAAACAGGGGAATGCTGCTTCCAAGGGGACCCCACAGAAAGGCGGGCCCGGAAAAAGCAGGGAAGTGCGTCCTCCACCTGACCCAAACTTGGCACCATGCAGCTTCGGGCTACTCCGCAAAATCAAAATGACCTCGAGAAGTAAATATTTTGATTCACTTCAGGACCCGAGGCAGTCACTACAGCACAACTAAAGATACTCACCAACACCAGAACCCCACCTTAAAAATGACCCCCCTCTTTAGAAATCAGATATGTAAGGATCAGAAGAGTAAAGTCATTTCCAGACTATAATTCAGGTTTCTCTATCTCAAAGCTCCCTGTCTGCCAGGCTACTGTACCTTCCCAGCAGGCTCAGAACGTGCTGGCCTTGAACTCACAGCAATCCTCCTGTCTCTGCCTGCCTGAGTGCTGGGATTACAGGCATGAGACACCACGCCTAGCTTCAAAATGCATTTTTGCTGCAGAGTAATTAAGTGCTAGCTTTTCTCCAAACTTATTCTCCCTCCCTTCAATGAATTAAGAAATTACCTGGGCCAGAGATTTAGCTCAGTGGTTCCAGCACCTGCCTCACAAGTGCAAGGTCCTGAGTTCAATCACGGTAACCACATATAACAATACCAGGCATCGTGACTCACACCCACCAGCAATCAGTACCACATACCACAGTGCCAGGCATGGTGCTCACACCTGTAATCCCAACACTTAGCAAGCAGAGGCAGGAGGATTGCTGAGTTCAAGGCTTGCCTGGGCTACATAGTGAGCTCAGGGCCAGCCTGAACTACAAAGGGAAACCCTGTCTCAAAAAAAAAAAAATAGTATATCAAAAACTAAGAAAGCACCAGACAATTAGAATTATTATATTTGTTAGGCTTTACATAACAATAATCCTAAAGTTAAAGTTACTGCTCTCATTTAATCATTCTACTTTCCCAAAATAGCATCTATACTACTTTTAATTTTGAAGGTTTAAAGAAAAAAGAATGCAAGGTATGTCAAATGTACAGTTTAGTACCAAGCCAGTAGATGTTAGTAGGATGCCTAAGTATTCTTTAATTGAAAATATTTTTTATTAAGCTGTAAACTTCTTTCAGAATTGTAGTAGATATTTAAAAGTTGGTCTTCACTATTGAATATCATATGCTCTGCAACAGGGGTTCTCAGTGTGTGAATTTATCCTACAAAGGACATCTGGCATGGTTTGGAGATGTTTGCCAGTGTATGGGTAGAGAGTACTGCTGGCAGTTTCTAGGGGCCTAGGATGTTGCTGAATTAGCTGTGCTACATAGAACAGTTCTCTACAACAAGGAATTGTTTAGCTCCAAATGCCAAGAGTGACCAGTCTGAAAAACTGCTCTAAAGAAGATAGCCGGGTGTGGTGGCGCATGCCTGTAATCCCAGCACTCGGGAGGCAGAGCCAGGAGGATTGCTGAGTTCGAGGCTTGCCTGGACTCCATAGTGAGCTCAGAGCCAGCCTGAACTACAAAACGAGACCTTGTCTCAAAGAAAAAAAAAAAAAGAAGATAGTACCATGCCGGACATAGTGGCTCATGCCTATAATCTCAGTACTTGGGGGGCAGAGGCAGGAGGATTGCTGAGTTCAAGGCTTGCCTGAGCTATATAGTGAGCTCAGGGCCAGCCTGAACTACAAAGTGAGACCCTGTCTAAAAAAAAAAAAGAATATAGTGCCATTATCAGGTTAGTAGTGAAAACTTAATTGGATCTGTAGTAGATGGTTAAGGGTTTTTTTTGTTTGTTTTTTCTTTGTTTGTTTTTTGAGACAGGGCCTCACTTTGCAGTTCAGGCTGGCCCTGAGCTCACTATGTAGCCCAGGTAAGCCTCGAACTCAGCAATCCTCCTGTCTCTGCTTCCTGAGTGCTGGGATTACAGGCGTGAGCCACCACGCCTGGCACTGGTTTTTTTTTTAATTTAAAAAACTTAGTGGAATGTTTCACTGTCATAAAAATATATGCTATGGCCAGACAGGGTGGCTCAAGCCTGTGATCCCAGCACTGGGGAGGCAGAGGCAGGAGGATTGCTGAGTTCCAGGCTCACCTGGACTACATAACAAGCTCAGGACCAGCCTGAACTACAAAGTGAGACATTGTCTCAAAAAAAAAATATATATATATATTATATATATTATATATTATATTAATATATATTATATATAAAATATATATATGCTATGTTAGAATTTGTTTTATTTCATTTTGTTTTATTTCAGTAAAACAGATATTCTAAATAGTTGACTATGAGAATGTAGATGCCATTTTTATGAGACATGCCAAATGGAATCTACATGGCTCTTACTAAGAGATACATTAAAATACCTCCAATTCTTTCAAACCACAGAAAGAAAGAAAGAAAGAAAGAAAGAAAGAAAGAAAGAAAGAAAGAAAGAAAGAAAGAAAGAAAGAAAGAAAGAAAGAAAGAAAGAAAGAAAGAAAGAAAGAAAGAAAGAAAGAAAGAAAGAAAGAAAGAAAGAAAGAAAGAAAGAAAGAAAGAAAGAAAGAAAGAAAGAAAGAAAGAAAGAGGAAGGAAGGAAGGAAGGAAGGGCCACACACTGCTGTGGCTTATAGCTCAGTGGTGCAGCACTTGCCTAGCATGCCCAAAGTCCTAGGTACAATCTGCAGCTCTCCACACACACAGAGATATGAGAGGGAAAAAGAAAAGAAATGACCGAGAGACTCATGTTAGACCTTGTAACCAACTGGCAGTGGGAAAAGCTCAAGAAAAAAAACTTAGCCATGCAGCACTATATTCAGCTATTTTAACTTCCAGGTTCACACCTTCATAAAGTGTATACTCCAGCCAGGCAGTTTATTCTAATGCCTATATAAGTGTGTACTTTCAGCTCCATGGTAGTAGGAAAGGATGTTTTTACTTATATACTGATTTCTAAAACTCTTGAGAGGAATGCACACATAAAAGTTCATTACCTAACTTTTTCCTGGGAAGAAGCCTATTCTTTGAGCTTTGTGGAACATCAATTCCACAGAAATCTGCACAAGTATCATCCCGAAAGCAAGTCCGTCAAATGCTGAGTTAAACAGTATCACACAAATTTCTAATAGCACATAAACTTTCAAAACCTTTATATATTAGTATTTTCTAAATGCTTTTGAGCTATGGAATCTTTAATGGAAAGAAAAAATACACAAAGTGCTCAATAAATGATACCCATTATGAGTACATTTTTGTCCAGGACCCTTTTCAAGATACTAGTCTTCAACAGGACAAGTGTTCTTCAGAATACACTTGGATACTAAACTTGATCCCTATATATATCTTCTGTGTTATAACCACACAAAAGGATACATTGGCTATTTTTTCCACTGGCTTCTAGTTAGTGCATTTGGAACAGCAACACCTTTCGCACTTTCCTGGAAAAGCAATATATTCTCCAGTGACTCAAGCTCTAAGAACCTTCAGGCTCATTTGTAAATTCAGCAACAAACAGCAAAAACTGGGCTTATTATGAATAGGAGGTAATTCTCTCATTTCAGAGAGAAATTCTCCCAACTGTAGGTGCTCAAATCATAAGACTAAGAATTCAAGGAACAAATAAATAAATCAAGAAGGTTGTAAATGCTGAAGAATGCTTAGGTGGAATATGACACACATCTGACTTGGCTTAGCCAGGGGTTTTACAGACACACAAAACTGAATTTGACTGGGCCGTGATTAAGTTACAGTTAAATCTCAGGAAGAAGGAGGTGGAGAATGAAATAGACTTAGTAAGTGTAGCACAAACAAAAAGATTGAGGCAGTCAATCAAGGCGCCCTATAATTTAACCTTTTTTTTCTGGTTTTCCTGAATTTACTTTCTATTCCTTTTCATATATCTATGCTCCAACTACCTAAACTAAATGTTCTCTATTAATATCACAGAGTGGCCAGTTCTTGTATTTATCCTGCTGCTTTCCCCTAAACTGTCTATTCCCTATACTACCCCTTTCTTCTGTCCAACTCCAAATTCTCCATATCTTTCAATGCGTAGTTCAAATGACATTTCATCCAAGAAGTTTGGTGGTGTTTTCTGGTGACTGAACTCAGAGTCTGAGGTAAGTGCTGGCTCTCTGAGTTACATCCCCAGTCTTTAAAAAAAAAATTATTGTTGAGATAGGGTCTGGCTATGTTGCCCATTCTGAACTTGCAACCCTCCTGCCTCAGCCTTCCAATTAACTGAGATTTTAGGCATGTACCACCATGCCCAGTAGGAAACTATGTTTCATCACCCTATGTATATTTTAACTCTCCAAAGTGTGTGGTTTGTATCTTATACTGACCATTTTGTCACTTTTTTCTTGTTGACATCCTATTATATGGTGCAGGCCAGCCTTGAACCTGCAGTGTGCCCCAGGCTGGCCTGGGTCTCACAGTCTTCTCCCCTTAGCCTCTCACGTGCTGGGACTGTAGGTGTGTATCACCATGCCCAGCTCCATTTTTCTTAATTAAACAAATATGTAGCCAGATATGGTGGCTCACGCCTGAAATCAAAACACTTGGGAGGCAGAGGTAGAAGGATTGCTGTGAGCTGGAGGCTAGCCTGGGCTATAAAGAAGGTTTAGGCCCACCCTCAAGCTCAAAGTAAGACCCTGTCTCAAAAACAAAACAAAACAAAACCCCACACACACTAAAAAAGAAAATCTGAGAGCTGTTTATGTGCCAGAATTTGTAGATACTGTATATATTTACACACTTATTTCATCCACCTATTATACTATTAACTTTGTTTTTTTAAGAAAAGGTCCCACCTAGTAGTTCAGGTCGGCCTCAATATACAGCCTAGGCTAGCCTCAAACTCATAGCAATCCTTCTGCCTCTGCCTTCCAAGTGCTGAGATTATAGGCATGAGCCACCACACCCAGCACTGTGGCATGTGGTACAAGGGATTGAACTCAGGACCTTGTGCTTGCCAGGCAGATGTCAGAACCAAGATAAATCCCCCACTCTTAACTTTTCAACACATATTTTTATGCCAGTTACATTCCGATTCATAGTAAGCAGTACTTTGTTTTTTTTTGAAACAGGGTCTCAGTATTTACTTCAGGATGGCATTGAACTCACTATGTAGCCCAGACCAGGCTTGAACTCTTTGAATCTGCAACGATCCTTCTGCCTCAGCCTCCTAAATTCTGGGATTATAGGCATGAATTACCATATCCAGATGGAAGGCACCACATTTTTTTTTTTTTTGGCACCACATTTTTTAAAAGATGTCTTTGTGTGGAGTTAAAGTTATAATATAAGTGTAAAAGCTATTATAATAAGTATATTGAGTATACTAATCAATGAGGGATTCATAAAACAGTATTTCACAAAAGGTCTCAAAATAAGGGTAGACGTTAAAATTTTACAAGGGATCAAAAATACTTTATTTTTATTAAAATATGGGGTTCAGAAGGAAAGCAGAAAAAGGAAAAAAATTTGAAGCTAGACTCCCAGGCAAAGGGATGTAGACTACTTTGTAACTGAAGAGGAAGGACTAAAAGTGCCGAAGATCTGAATCAAAGGACAGAATCAGAAACTGAAAAATCAGCCAGCCTCTATTTCCATCTTCCTTGCTTCCTTCATTCTTTTCATTTTACTTTTCAAGTTTTAAATGAGTAACTTCAGGATGGCCTTGAACTCACTATGTAGCCCAGACAGGCTTGAACTCTTTGAATTTGCAATGATCCTTCTGCCTCAGCCTCTTATTACTGGAGCAATAACCTCAAGAATTAGCAGATAAGGGGGCCGGAGGGTTAGCTCAGTGGTTCCGGCACCTACCTTGCAAGCGCAAGGTCCTGAGTTCGATCCCTGGTAACCACATATAATGCTGGGCGTGGAGACACACCCACCAACAATCAACACCGCATACCACAATGCCGGACGTGGTGGTTCACGCCTGTCATCCCAGCACTCGGGAGGCAGAGACAGGAGGATTGCTGAGTTCGTGGCGGCTTGCCTGGGCACCATAGTGAGCTCAGGGCCAGCCTGAACTACAAAGCGAGACCCTGTCTCAAAACAACAACAACAACAACAACAACAAAAAAGAATTAGCAGATAAAACACACTTTGGTTTTGTAATATGATTTTAACATATGTGGCAAAATCAAGCACTACATTTCAAGACACACAGAAATTGTGACTATACTAAAATGAAGAGGAAGCAAAACACTCCTCTGATACTTCTTAGAGTGTTTTTGCTACCCTACATCTGGTCAGAGTGTCTGCGAAGGTAAGAAGCGTTCACATCTTCTTGGCCTTCTCTTTCAGGTTCCCCCATCTCCACTGGGCCCCGACAAGTCCCCTGTGCTACCCACTTGCAGTCTTGCACCCCCAGGTTCAGTTTCTATATGTTCAAAAAGTAGGTTTCCTTTCACCAGACAATGTGCTTCATAGGACACAGAGACAAAGCCACATTCTGGAATCCCTGGGATACCTGAGCTATGAACCTCCTCTTGTGGAGGAAAGAAAAAAAATGTAAAAGATTTGCCATTCTTGACAATTTATCTCCTCATTCTTTGGGACTGAGGAGTCAATTCACCAGTTCTTTTTGCCACCTTTCCCCACCAGACCTATACTTACAAAAGTTTAATTTAATGAAAGGTAATCGCTGATGAAAAGTATCTCCTTAATATTATCATCTACTAATTTCAGGTTCATATGAATGAAACAAACATGATCCTAGACAAGGTAGGTTGAAAGGACTTTGTTATCTGGGTCTGCATGAGGAAAAGAAATTGATCAACCTGAAATAGGAACTTGATTTTGGAGAGGAAGGGAGGGCAAGGGGAAAAATTCTTTATGGTCATTTTGACATATCGTGTGTTTCTATGGAGAAACCCAAGAGAGTTCACAAAGAACCAAATAACGGAATGAGGGGACTAGGATACTGAAAGGTACAGACGAAGATTAGCCGAGTTAGGCGGTAGGGTCAAAGGTGAGCCAAGGACGAGCTATAGCTCAAAACATTTGGTGAATGAGCCCAAAAGTCAAATCTGCCTTGAAGTAGCATCTTTGTTATTCCCAGGGTTCAACCCAGCTCTCGTTTTCTGTAAGACCATGGTAAGGAAATGTGACCGAATAAAGTGGCATGTCATGAATGTGGAGGTGAAGCCAAGTAAGAGGCTTCAAATATGGAACTCAAAGAGCTGGAACTCCAAATGGGATCAACATCATGACAATTATAAACGTTTGGGGACTTTTATGTTTCCTATCCTAAATTTTATTAACATTAGTGTATTTATGCTGGAAGCTCTGGGTATGTCTGGGTCAAAGAAATGTATGATGGGCAGTTAGCATTCAGAATTCACCAAGCTCAGCAAATGTAAACTGTAATAAGGCAGAAACTTGTAAAAATAAGAACAATGAGGCCAGGGATTTAGTTCAGTGGTTCTGGTGTCTGCCTTGCAAGCCCAAGGTTCCAAGTTCAATCCCTGGTAACCCCATACCACAGTGCTGGGCATGGTGACTCACGCCCACCAACAATCAGGACCTCACACCACAATGCTGGGCGTGCTGGTTCACGCCTATAATCCTAGCACTCCGGAGGCAGAGGAAGGAGGATTGCTGAGTTCGAGGCTTGCCTGGGGTACACAGTGAGCTCAGGACCAGCCTGAACTACAAAGCAAGACCCTGCCTAAAAAATAAATAAATAAACAATGAAAGTTACCCATAAATGTTTCCAAAACAGATAATCATATGAATTATTTTTAAAAGTCCTTCAAACGAAAAGTAATCCACAGCAATGGCATTACTTCCACACCATGACCTCTGCAGCCCTCACAGCCCGCTCCTCACACAGCACAGTCTGCCCAGGAAAAGCTTGTCCTCTAGCGTATGCTATCCTCCTCCCCCTCCAGACAGTGGCCCTCTAAGGTACACACCCTGTCTGCTGCCTTCAGTCTCCTCACCTCAATTCAACAGCTGCTTCCCTACTGTGGACCATATTATCACAATGTCTACCTCTAACCTCCTGTGTATATATTATTTGATCCTCTCCACCTTCCCTCTTCCCACTGTACTCTCCTTCCACTGATGTTTCAGTGGCAGAGGCTCTCTTAAGGATGACCATTTACTCCTAAGACAGCAATGGCGAACCTTTTAGAGCTTCCAAAGATACCAACAGCCAGCTGAGTCATGTGTGGCACAGGTTTGCCACCACTGCTCTAAGACATCTGAGCTTGCCAAATTGGTTCAGACCTTTTTTTTTACCCTCAGTACCCAGAGCCTTCACACTGAACTACATACCTAGCACCTTTTATTATTTTTTATTTTTAAGATGGAATCTTGCTAAATTGCCCAGGTAGGACTCAAAGTTGTTCTAGATTACATGTGTGCCACGGTGTCCAGGTTGGTACTTTATTACTCCAAATGGCATGTCAAAGGGACTTAAAGAAGTTATTGCAGGGCCGGAGATTTAGCTCATTGGTTCCAGCTCTTGCCTAGCAAGTACAAGGTCTTGAGTTCAATCCCCAGTAACCACATACACTACCGGGCATGGTGAGTCATGCCCACCAGCAATCAGTACTATGTACTATATACTGGGTGTGGTGACTCATGCCTGTAATCTCAGCACTCCGGAGGCAGAGGCAGGAGGATTGCTGAGTTCAGGCCTTACTTGGGCAACACAGTAAGCTCAGGGCCAGCCTGAACTACAAAGTGAGACCCTGTCTCAAAATAAAGAAGTTATTTCAGCCTTACTGTTTATTCATCTCAAGTTCTTTACACTTCCATTCTAGTCAGTCCTCATGTCTCCCTTATGATACACAACCCTCCACACTGTTTAAATAAAGACCAAAGTTAGCAATGGTTCCCTACTCTTTCTGTCACCTATTTTCTACTGTTTTCTAACCTATATAGCCACCCTACCCAGCACTGTCATTATTGTTATCAAAATACAGCATTAGTCCCAGAATTTGAAAATTACAGTGACACTTTCACACTGGCTGAAATTTTTGTCTTTTTCTGCATATCCCTAATTCTTTAATTGAATTTCCTCTTTAATTGTAATTTCCTCTTTGGCTTTACATATTGTGTCTTCCTCCTTATAAGTCAGATCAACATCACGGTTCACAATCAGTTGCAAACCTTGTCCTTGTCAACAGATGTCACCATGTACTGAGCTCTGACCTTATTTCTCTGAATCCTACAGCACTATGTAAGCACTATGAAAGTTACACTGCCACAAGTATCTGACCTCTGTGAAATATTTTCACATTCGTTTTCCTCTTAACTCAACAAGACAGAGAAGTGTAAGTGCTCTTCCCATTTTCCAGTTGAGGCAATTGCAGTTTAGCAAGGATCAGAGGACTTATTTGGAGCCAAGACGCCATTTGAATAATAGTCAAGACTGAGGTTGGGAATTCTATGTGTAACTCCAAGGTCCTCTCCAAACAATTTGTTGCTGTGTTTTGAGACAGGGTCCTGCTCTGTAATTCAGGCTGGGCTTGAACTCATGTATCCCAGGCTGGCCTCAAGTGATGCTCCTGAGGGGTGAGATCACAGGTAAGCACCACCAGCCCAGCATTCCCAGACACATTCCTGAGAACACACCTAGCTGTCACGCAAGCCTCGTACTGTTAATGAGAATGACAAAGGTTGATTCAAGCCCTGTGAAACAGCTTGAGCTTCTCGCTTATTCTACATTACTGCTTTTATTCTATTTTCCACTCCCAGCCTTGACACTCAAGTCCCCACTATCCCACTTCCACCCCTGCCAGCTTCCCACAGATCCCAACTGCTGCCATGTGAGACAAGTCCTTTTCTTCTCCTTTGACTATGGCCTCGCCTCTTTTTCCCCAGTGATTTATCCTGTGGCTCACATTCATAACCACAAACTCTGATGAAGTGCAGCCCTGATTCCGGCTCTATCTTCTCAGGCTGTCCCCTCTCCTGCCCTGTTGAAACTAACCATCCTAGAGAGTAAGCTCTATTCAGCTAGCTATGGGTATCACTTAGCACAAAAAATTCAAAGGCACAGAAACATTAACAATTACAGTTTTTAAAGTAGGTTACTCTTGTCCTTGGCTTGAAATAATAACAGAAACCACTAAGAGACTTATGTACCTCCATTCAGAATTTCTCAATAGGAATTAGGTTGTCAGAGTTGTAAAGTAGATGACAAAGGCACACTTATGTACATATTCCCACAAGTATAACACAAAACCCTGTGTAATTCCTTAGTAGCTTTCGGTTACCAGTAACAATCCAACTCTACTGCACAGCAAGGTCAACCCAGGTAAGAGGACCCTGGTCACCAGCATTTCCATCAGAAGGAGGAGGAGATCAGCTATTCCAGTTACATACGAGCTCTGGAAAAGCACCAGGTGGCTGTGTATAACTTACCGGTTTGTCCTTGATGGTCGGGCTCGACACACACAGGTACAGTTTCCCGTCTTCTTCTAGGCAGGCATCTATCAAAGCTTGAACTGAGCTTTCCTCCTGGAACAGCAGAAAGGCATAGCCTTGGGGAGAACAAAAACAAAAGGGTGGAACAGGAATTAATAAATTAAACTCAAAATTCCAGTCAAGAATTTCTGTTCATCGGGTTTCGTGGCTCACACCTGTATTCCCAGCACTCAGGAGGCAGAGGCAGGAGGACTGCTGAGTCCAAGGCTTGCCTAGACTACAGAGGGAGCTCAGGGCCAGCCTGAACTACAAAGCGAGACCCTGTCTCAAAAAAATAAGATAAAAATAATTCTGTTGTTTCACTTTGACAAATCTCTACTAAAACCTAAGAAGTTCAAATGGGATAAAAGGACTTCAGGCTCTCGTGTGCCAGACACTTTGAGCAGCCATAACTTGCAGTCTCGTGCTCTACCAACTGAGCTGCTGGGGACTGCAGCAGTACCTTGTATGATCTCACGACAACTCAAGAAACAAGTTCAGAACACTCCTATGGAATTTCCACAGACTAGGTCTTTGGTGATTTAATGAGGCAACAGACACACCACGGGTCCCACCACAATAGCACTGCTTGCTAACGCAGAGGTTTGACATATGCAACAACAGGGCTAAGCCTTAAAGTACTATGCTAAGTAAAAAAGCCAGAGAGAGAATACATGCCTAGAACAGGCAAATCTAGACAAAAATAGGTCACAGGTCCATACAGCTGGGGAGCAGAAGGGAATCAGGCATAGGGATTCTCTACAGAATGATAAACGTTTTCTAAAACTATTGTAGGGATGGTTAGACAATTCTCAAACTGAAAACTACTGTACTGTATACATTAAATTAGTCAACTATTTGATGTGTGAATCATACCTCAACAAAATTGTTTTATCGGGCCAGAGATTTAGCTCAGTGGTTCCAGCACCTGCCTTGCAAACTCAAGGCCCTGAGTTCCATCCCCAGTAACCACATACTATGCTGGGCATGGTGAGTCATGCCCACCAGCAATCATTACCACATACCACAGTGCCGGGCGTGGTGGCTCATGCCTGTAATCCCAGCACTCGGGAGGCAGAGACAGGAGAATTGCTCAGTTTGAGGTTTGTCTGGGCTACATAGTGAGCTCAGGGCCAGCCTGAACTACAAAGCAAGACCCTGTCTCAAAAAAAAAAAAAAATTGTTTTATAAAAAGCCCCAAAATAGGCCAGTGTGTTTTCATTATTTCACAGTGTGCTATTTCTCTAAGGGATATGCTTCTGGAAGAGCAGACAATCTAGAAACACAAAGACTAGTTTTAAGATTTCTGTGAACATAGCCACCTTTTTTTCTGAGATAGGATCCAGCTTTGTAGTTCAGGCTGGTCCTGAGCTCACTATGTAGCCCAGGCAAGCCTCGAATTCAGCAATCCTCCTGTCTCTGCCTCCTGAATGCTGGGATTACAGGCGTGAGCCACCACGCCTGGCACTGTGGTGTGTGGTATTGATTGCTGGTGGGTGTGACTCACCACTCCTGGTATTGTTGTATGTGGTAACCAGGATCAAACCAGGGACCTTGTGCTTGCCAGGCAGGTGCCAGAACCACTGAGCTACTTCTCTGGCCCTGACACCGTCACTTTTAATGGAATACATTTATAAATAACATAAAATAATTATGTATATTTATAGAGTACAGTGTGATAATTTGAAAATGTATATAATATACAATGATAATTAGCATTTCCCTCCCCTTAAATATTTATCATTTCTTTGTGTTGGAAAACTTAAAACTCCTCTCTTCTACTTCTTCTTCTTTTTTTGAGACAGGGTCTCACTTTGTAGTTCAGGCTGGCCCTGAACTCACTATGTAGCCCAGGCAAGCCTTGAACTCAGCAATCCTCCTGTCTCTGCCTCCCAAGTGCTGGGATTACAGGCGTGAGCCACCACACCCGTACTGTGGTATGTGGTATTGATTGCTGGTGGGCATGAGTCTCCATGCCCAGCATTGTATGTGGTTTCCGGGGATTGAACTCAGGACCTTGCACTTGTGAGGCAGGCGCCAGAACCACTGAGCTAACCCTCTGGCACCTCTTCTACTTCTTTATGAAATACACAGGGCTAACCCAGTGGCAGATCATGTCCCTACCATGCAAGGGCCCCTGGGCTTAATCCCCACCACCAAAGATAAACTAGATAATAAACTGTGAACTATAATCACTCTCCTGACACATCCAGTTTTGTCTAATTCAATTCAGTAAGATTTAGAGTAATTATTACGAGTGGAATACAGTCTGTGGGCATGAGAGCACTGCAAAGAAGGGGACTAGGTTCCCGGTGTCCGGAGACTATGTGGCAGAATAAACAGATAGTTCAACAATTAACTATTCACCACAAAGCCGAGGGAGTTAATAAATGGGAACAGAAGCTCTGAGGAGCAAAGAGTCTAACTTGGGAAAATCAGCAAGCTTCAAAAAGAACGGCAGATGTTCAGGGGGCCAACTCCGGCACTTGCTCGACACTGATGTTCACGCCTGGCAGCAGAGCGAAGGCCCAGTACAAGCTGGTCCTACTCTGAGAGCTCAGCTAATTCAGCCTCTTTTACAACCCTCAGAGCTTCACTAAATCTCTCAGCTGTGACATCTCTGCTCCTTGTCCTGCTACTGACCTCAGAGAAAACCATCCCCAGTGCTGTCCTCCGCCGGGGCACCGTGTGCCAGAATGACCGAGTCAGAACCCACACGGAGAAAATTCTCACACGTCAAACAGAGATGTTGCATACACAATCAAATGGCTAAGAAACAAAGTTCTCTAGGGCCCTGGGCAGCTAATATCCTGTCACATAAGGAGAGTGGCAGTAAATACTAGCTATTATTTTTTACTCTTTTCTCCAACTCTTTTACTATTATACACAACATTCAAGCAAGCACAGAAGGAAAAAGACCAGCAACTGCTAGAACACCAGAGAGCAGCACCAAAACTCAGGAGAAAGCACTGCAAAACCTGCAAGAAAGAGGCTGCATCAGTGTTGGGACCCAGAGCTGTTTCCCGGGCTCTGTGCCCAGGCTAGATGAGTTAAAGGATTCAGCAAGTACCTCATCAGAAAAAATAAAACCTAACTGCAGAAGGAGAAGAGATAATATATCATTTCTTTGCAAATGTCATCAAACTATCATGAATTCCCAAGGAATCTTAGAAACTGAGTATTTTCTTTTAAGTGAGACTATTAACACTACTCACTAAACACAGTATTAGAGATAAGTGAGTTTAAAAATGCAAAATTTCCAGGCTTGTTGATGCACGCCTGTAATCCTAACAATCAGGAAGCTGAGGCAGGAGGATCACTGCCAGATTGAGGCCATTGGGGCTACAAAGTGGGTTCAAGGCCAACCTGAACTGCACAGCAACACCCTGTCTCAAACAAACAAATAAAATAATCACCAAAGGGAGGTTCTAGCAGGCTCCTTCCAACTTTCTGTTTTAACCATTTTAATTTCTGGTGCGGATCTTTCACAAAGACCCAAGAAGCATAATGGAGATCCTGCCGGTCATCTACGCACAGACACAGGCATCGGAAAGGTCTGGCGATGGGGAAGCTCGGTGAGCCGGGCTTGCTCCACTCCCTTGCCTCAGCCAGGCCTCTGGGCTCACTGCTTTCCTCAAGGCCCTGCTCACCCTCTGTAATGTTTTCAGTCAACCTCGGGCATCAGAGGTGAAGGAAGTTGTCTGCCAGCAGCAGATGAGTAGCTACCACAAAAACATACTCATGGCCGTAAATGTCTATACTTGCAGTACACAGAGTAAAAAAAAACTGGGGATTACACATAAAAGCCTGTTTGTTGTAAATATTGTTACCAAAGGAAATAGCTATAAATTCTTCATTTTTCCCAGGGAATAGTCTGTAATTCTTTACTAATTTTTTTAGAATGTCTCTTTTATAACAAACGATTCTAGAGCTGGTCATGATGGCACATGCCTATTATCCCAGCACTTGGGAGGCTGAGGAAGGAGGATTGCTGCAAGTTTGAGGCCAGTTTGGGTCACATAGTGAGCTCAAGGCCAGAAAGCGGTAGCACAGAATTGTAATCCTAGCACTGGAGAAGCTGAGCAAGAACATCCCAAGTTTGAGGCCAGCTTGGGCCACTTAGGGAGATCCTATGTACCCCTTTAAATTAATTAATTAAATAAAAAAAGATTGGGGATGAAGTTTAATGGCATAGTGCCACTGGGTTTAATTCCAGTATTAGAAAAAAAAATTTTTTTTTTTTTTTACTCCAAGTTTAGCAAGCTGCCATGTTCTGTTGAGGCCAACATTCTGTTAGTATTACAGATATATCTGTGGCTAAATATCCCTCTACTTCCATCAACTCTGTTTCCCCTTTCTGACCTTTCAACCAAAACAAAATTCACCAGAAACACCATAATTATCCATGAAAACAACTTTATGATATTTTACCTAACATAAAATGCCTGCTGCTTCAAGGTCAGGCAAACCCAGACAGTAATAAAAATCACAACATTTTTAAAAATCAGGAAGGGAGAATCCTTCAAAATAATTTTCCTTTTGATTTTGAGAAATTCAAGGTAAAAGTAAACAAAGCATCTGAAAAGGATCCCTTCTGGAACAACAAGGTTAATGTGAGAGGGAAATTAAGTCAATGATTTACTAAAAAGTAAATTCTATGTAGTGCTGTAGTATGATGAGACTTCTTTGGATCTGGGTACAGCTCCCACCACTTTCTAGTGGGGCAACCAGTCAAAACCAACACTGCTGAGAATGTACTGTAACCCAAGACTGTGCTTTGGGTACATTAACTCATTTCATCCTCACACATACCCAGTGAAGTAGCTGATACTTTAAATTCTGTTTTGCAGTTTAGAAAATCGTACAAAAAGAAATTAAGGGGCTGAGGTCCTCCAGTAAATGGTAGAACTCTGAGCTCAAATATTAGCACTTCTTGGTCTCAATTCTTGTCTCTATAAAACTATTTGTCTTGATTATCTTATTGGTATGTAGGTTATAAAATAATATATACACCAGGCGTGGTGGCTCACGCCTGTCATCCCAGCACTCGGGAGGCAGAGACAGGAGGATTGCTGAGTTCGAGGCTTGCCTGGGCTACATAGTGAGCTCAGAGCCAGCCTGAACTACAAAGAGAGACCCTGTCCCCAAAAAAAAAAAAAAAAAAAAAAAAAAATATATATATATATATATATATACACACACACACACACACACACACACACACACACACAATGGAGTTTTGTGAACTGGAATGAAATTACTTGCTCCTTACTGCATTTTCAATTATTTAGGTAACATGAAAAATTAAAAGTTAAGTTATATTTGGTCTCATTATAAAAATTAATGGTACACACTTTCTTCTTTGCATTTTCTTACTTTGCTAGGTGAATAAAAGGAAGTAACCTAGATATTAAAGAAAAACCCTAATTAAAGTTGATGACAAGCCTGGTATTACAACAGAAAAGTGACTCAATATGCGCTTTCATACACTGTTAGCCTATTCAAACAAAAGAAGACTGTCAGATGTATTATTTGCTGATTTTAATACATTTTTAATAACTAGTTATTTCTGTAAATATAGATTCTATAATTGTCATTTTGATGGCAGCTTCTTCTGTTAGCTTGAAAGGCACTAAAACAAAACAAAAACTGAAAGACTATATAAGGACCAAAATGTATAACAGATATTGGGAAATAGGAAGAAAATGTTCAAATGAGAAGAAAAACAAGGGAGTGAGGAAGGAGAAGGGAAGGAAGGAAAAAAGAAGAGAATAGAAGGAAAAAATGGGAACAAACGTTTGATAAATGAGGCAAAGAGGGGCTGAAGGGGGAAGAATAGGGGGGAAAAGAGAAATCAAATATACTATGTACAGGTACACATTTCCTACAATAAATGTGAACATTATGTATATCTAAAATGTACCATTAAACAACAACAACGAAAAAAAAAACCTTGGCCAAACCCTGCTTTTCCTTGCACTGAGAGTCGGTGATAACTGATCATAAAATCTCTCCCATCTCAGAAGTGGTGACTCGAGGAGGACAGCACCTGGGGCTTCAAGCGCGCTGCACGATGGGAGCCTCTTCTTCGAGCCGGCGTGTGGGAGGGGCGGGCTCGAGAGGGAGCGGGAGGAACTTGGCCGCGGTCACCATCACAGCCCTACACGACAGGCAGGATGGGGCGCAGGAAATTCCTTGCCTTCCCACTGATGCCAAATAGGTTAGAGGGAGAACAGAACAGAGAGAGATTTTTGGACAAGCATAGATTGACCAGTTACAATTTTCTTGGGGAAACAGAGAGAAAAGGAAAGAAGGAAGCTTAATTAAGATAATTTTACTTTGTTAAGGCTTTCGAAGGGTAAATATAATTAAAAGGATTTTTCTCTTACTACCTGAGATCACATTAAAAATTACAACCTTTAAAATGTTCCTGGCCTCTTTTCAAAAACAAAGCTTCCTGAGCTTCTGAAAACATATTTTTTCATGCCGTAATTTAAAACTATTTGATCCCTAGTAGAAATAACAACCATTACCAACTTTATCCCCAAAACTACCATGCAAAAAGAGCCCATAATGTCCCGGGCACTTGGCTAATAAACATGTTATACTTGCCAACCTATTTCAACCCCAGAACAGCTCTGTGAGACAGACAGAATGGGCATCACCACCCCACAAATGAAAAAAAACTATGAGAGGCACTTTTCAAATTAAAATCGAGGCATTGAATTTAGGGTTAAAACCTAAGTCAGATTCCAGAGTCCTTACCCTTATTCATTAATTTGTTTTTCTCACCTGGAAATGGCTCGAGAAAAATTTTAGTGTCACTAATAAATAAGGACTTGCCTTTAAAGTGTTCTTTTAACAGAGGCAATTTGACAGTATTTCAGTACCAGTAAATCACCTACGCTTTATTCTTTTAAGTTTTATATAGATATAAATGCTCCAAAACCCACAGAAACTATCTTAAGAGGAGTTGAAACGATGATTTTCAAAATATCAAAGGGGGGGCTTAGAATTAGTTTTACTTAGGTCAATTAAATTTTTATTTTGAGCTAAGCTGTTTATTGGTTTTCAATATACTGTGTGTTTAAAAACTGAGGTGTTTAAAAATAGATCTCAGTAAAGTTTTAAGGAAATAAATATCACAGTAAAAACAGAGAATAATCTTATTTTATTTTTTGGTACTGGAGATGAAATCTAGGGCATCACATATGCCAAGCATTAATTCTACTCCTGAGCTATACTCTAGCCAAAGAATCTTCAATGAATTCTGCACTCAAGCTTAGCCAAAAGGCCAAGAAATGATTTAAATGAATTCTAAAGCCAATGGGTGAATTTAGGGGGAATGAGGGGGCCAGATATTAATATAAAGTATCACTTTAAGATAAATCAACATTTGCAAAGATACTTTTACATTGTGGAATCTGGTAGACACCATCTTAACCAAATGACCAAACTTAATATCACCAATGTGAGGGTAAACTGACTCTATGTGCATCCTGTATTTTGTCTTCAGCATGGCATATCACCTGTAGTATCCTTGCTAATAATGCTGAACCTTAGTTCCACCAGAAGTAAACAAGTAGACAATTCCAAATCAAGAGATGTCCCACAAAACCACACATATAGACACTTCAAATGATATAAAAGGCAAAAAAAAAAAAGTGATCGGTTTAAATGAAAGATTATTTTTTAAAAATGGAAGCCACTGCCGGGCATGGTGGCTGACGCCTGTAATCCCAGCACTCAGGAGGCAGAGACAGGAGGATTGCTGAGTTCGCAGCGGCTTGCCTGGGCTACATAGTGAGCTCAGGGCCAGCCTGCACTACAAAGCAAAACCCTGTCTCAAAAAAAAAAAAAAAAAATGGAAGCCACTAAGCACAAGGCTATACCTCAGGTTTAGATTTAAGCAAAAGCAGCTCTGAAGGACATTATGGGAATAACTTCTTGCTCTGGAGAGACTATCTAAACAATTCAGAAGAGAGGGGCCTTGACACCTACAATTTACATTTATGAGTTTCATTGAGAAAAAACAGAAAAAGAAAGCAAACATCAGCCTGGCAGAGTGATGCATCTGCATAATCCTAGCATTTGGGAGGCTGAGGCAGGAGGATACTGTAAGTTCAAGGTCAGCTTGGCTACATTGTGAATTCAAGACAAGCCTGAACAGAGTAAGACCCTGCCCCCAAAAAGAAAGAAAGGGGGCGGGGAGGAAGGAAGCAAGCAAGTAGGGCTGGAGATTTAGCTCACGCCTGTAATTCCCAGCACTCAGAAGGCAGAGGCAGGAGGACTGCTGAGTTCCAGGCTTGCCTGGGCTACATATTGAGCCCAGCGCCAGCCTGAACTGCACAATGAGACCCTGTCTAAAAAAAAAAAAAAGAAAAAGCAAACATTGCAAAACGGTAACAACTGTTGAATGCAGAAGTCTACACAGCTGTTCACTGTACTCTTAAGACAACTTTTTGTAGGTATCAAATTTCTCAAAAAATTGCAAAAAAATTTAAATGACAAGGTTTTTCTAAAAAATGGGGTACTGTACTTCTCTATTCTATAAAAAGGTATGTGGTTCTTTTTGTTTGTTTGCTTTGGTTTTTTTGGAGATAGGGTCTTGCTTTTAGTTCAGTTCTTGCTTTTAGTTCTTACTATGTAGCCCAGGCAAGTGCTGGCTGGGAGTACAGGCATGAGCCATTACACCTGGCATTGTGGTGTGTGGCACTGATTGTGGGTGGGTGTGAGCCACCACACCCGGTACTGTTGTATGTGGTACTGGGGATCACACCAGGGACCTTGCACTTACTAGGCAGGTGCTGGAACCACTGAGCTAAATCTCTGGCCTGGTATGTGGTTCTTTTCAAAAGACCCAATAGTTCTTAAAATCAACAAACATTATTGTGATTTCTGTTTCAAATAACAACTAAAAATGGAAAAACAATTCTATGTGTGGGGCTGTGCCTTGGCTTCATATACAAAAAGGTGGTAGACCAAGGTTTGGTGAGCTTCTGAATGAAAACAGCCCCAGAAAGGAGCCTCCACAGGCTGGACAGGCAGAGTCCTCACCTCTCACAGAATCAGGCTCCCTAATTACCAGTGACCTTCCCAGATCTACAGGCCATCTTTTTATCCAGACTGGCCTAAGTTAAAATCTTTCTTGGCACATTCAGTATGTTCCAAACATTCTGACCTTGGTTTTCAGGTCAGAGGACTTACCTGTTCTGCCTCAGGAAACTTGCCTTTGGATTCAGTTCAAGAAGATAAAAAATATTTAGGAGGCACAACCCAGGATCATAGGCACTGAAGCTACAAAGAAGATTAAGCCAAGGAAGAAGATACTCTGGAAAGGGTATCTTGTAAATAAATAATAAACATGAGAAGTGCAATACTGAGGGAATGTTCTATAGAACACTACTAAGCAGCGAATGGAAGAGATTTATGCAAACATCAAGGAAAGTCACAGAGCACAGGCCATGTCTAAGCTAGGGGATGAGTACTTTTCCAGGAAGTAAGCGCATTCCAAGTTTAGAGAAGAGAATGTGCCGTGGCGTGGAAAGGGCAGCATGGTCTTGCCGGGAGAGCGGTGAGTGCTGCATAGGAATGGGGATAAGTGAGTCAGGTGTCAACCTCCTGCCTGGGACTTGGGTATCACTGTAGGTCCATGAACCAGGTTTTTACGTTCATTTTCCTCTTTGATTAGAACACCTGATATCCTAGATTGCATGCATGCGGGATGGGCTGCTTGTATCACTGAAAGCTCTCACTTTTTTTTTTTTTTTTTTTTGCTTTTTGAGACAGGGTCTCGCTTTATAGTTCAGGCTGGCCCTGAGCTCACTATGGTGCCCAGGCAAGCCTCCGCGAACTCAGCAATCCTCCTGTCTCTGCCTCCCGAGTGCTGGGATTACAGGCGTGAGCCACCACATCCGGCATTGTGGTATGCGGTGTTGATTGTTGGTGGGCGTGTCTCCACACCCAGCATTCTATGTGGTTACCGGGGATCGAACTCAGGACCCTGCGCTTGCGAGGCAGGCGCCGGAACCACTGAGCTAACCCTCCGGCCCCAAAGCTCTCACTTTTTGCCATCACTGTCCTAGGGCATTAACCCTCACTAGGGATGCTAAGCACTGCAGGGGAAAAAATGAAAAATGACAAACCCTTCTTCTCAAGGAACTTACATGCTACAAGAAGGTCATCAGAAATAAGGGCAAAGAAAACTCCAGGAATAATACATTTTAAAAATTCCTAAGATTTTTTCAAAACAAAAAAATTGTATATCACAGAAAGAATAAAGATTACTTTTAGTAAAAAGGCATAGAAAGAGAAATCAGAAATGACTTTCTGTAGCTGGTAGCATAGGTACAAACATGGAGAGGAGGTTCCTGAATTAAAATATAGAGATGGCTCTCCAGAAAAATACTCTCCAAGTCCATGGACTCCTAAGCATTCCCCAGGGAGTAGAACCAAACATATCTCTTTAACTGTATTTACTGTATAAAGTGGAGACTCCTTTTTGGCACTAGCCTCTTTTGTGTTTCTGCTACACTACAACTGCTTCTTTGTGGGCTTGTTGCTTGGTGGGTAAGGGTTAGCTGAGAACAAACAAAGGGACAAATGAGCTAAAGTGGAACCCTGTCCGACATAAAAATGGTAATTTACTTCCTGTATTCTTACTAAAGTCCTGTGGGTCAGGGCAGAGACATGGAGCATTTGGGTTTCTGTAATCATATATTCCTTGTATAAAGAGGACTGTGTGAAGACTGGCAGTTTGTTGGTTCTAGTTACAATGATTCTAACAAGTACCTGACCAAGGAAATTTGAGCCAGACTGGGGATGTAGGAGGAAAATGATCAAACTAGTTGGACAGTTTTATTATTACTGAGCATTCCATTTCTGTCAGGGATAAGGGTGCTGACATTCTTGAATACTGAATAACCCTAGGTCTGGTGTTGGTGCTTATGTGTACTTCTCATGTGATCCTCGTGACGACTCAATGAGAAGTGTTAACTAGAATGAGTAAAGTAAGGCTCAGAGACTAAATTACTGGCTCAGTGTACCTAGCTAGTAACTATTAGTGCCTACCTACTTCGGAGTCCACAAACCTAGCTGTGTCCCACTGCTTGTCGTTTTCCCCTGCTCAGTTTCAGAAAACTAGTGAATTGTTTTGATCCAGTAGATATTTCCCTACAGAAAGATGACACTTTAGTTTGGCTCTGTTCATAAACCACCTGAGCTTTGACAGTCTAATTTCTTCCCTTCCCTTGACTTTCACACAATCAGTTCTTTCTCCTTAAATTTATTTTATTGGTATAATTTAGATATATATGTATGTAACAATTCCATTCATCATAGGAAATTTGTACCTTTTCCTCTTTCTTTCTCGTGCCTCTATTATCTACCAAGCCTTCTTTCTTCATTTACAAAGCTTTGTTTCTATTTCTCAAGCCTTCTTTCTTCATTTACAAAGCTTTGTTTCTATTTCTCAGAGTAGAAAAAGTGCAGAGAGGTCAAGGTTGTAAAATGTCTCCTTTCAATGCTACTGATGATTATTAGGCTGTTAGGTATATGTTTAAATAGGGAAGTGATTAATAATTAAGGGTCCATGATTCTGCAAGGCATGACTGATTCACAAAATTCAAGTTAAAAAACCTGCTGCATACCAAGAACCCTTATTAAAGCCATTCTTTTTTTTTTTTTTTTTTTTTGAGACAGGATCTCGCTTTTGTAGTTCAGGCTGGCTCTGAGCTCTCTATGTAGTCCAGGCAAACCTCAAACTCAGCAATCCTCCTGTCTCTGCCTCCCGAGTGCTGGGATTATAGGCGTGAGCCACCACACCCGGCCTTAAAGCCATTCTTTAACAGCAGAGCCATGTCCTTGTTTACTAAGCACACAGCTCAGAGTCTAGGCCATATAATAACTAAAATTTATATTTTAGACTCCTAGCATAACTTAAAATTTCCAAAAATCTTGCCAAAAACACCTAATAAATTAGACAATAAAGGTAGTTTCCATGTGAACTGGACAAATGTCACCCAAACCAACTGCTCTATTAATACATTTAAGTCGCGGACACATTATAAAGACAGTCATAATTAAAATATGATTAAAAACATCATGCAGAGTAAATCTTACTGATTCAAGGGTTTTTAAGTTGAGGCATACACCTGAATAATAAGTTTTATAAAATGGGTACAGTAGGGTAGGATGGATAACCACTCAAAAACTGAGTTCAGCCAAAGGCCAACTTCCTCATCTTGATATAGCTTTGCTTCTGTTAGTTGACATGGATGAAATGATTCTCATTAAGATCTATGGTTTTTAATTCTATTTAATTGATTTTTCTGAAAAGAATAATTTGGCATAGCAGTATTGTCAAATTTGAGGGTTTTAAGTTTTGGTATATATTCATCCTGAAAAATGTAGTTCTTCTGCACAATTAATTTCACTGGCCTAAGCCCTAGCTAATGGGAATGGGATTGGTGTGGTACTATTAGCATCACTTCCAGTTGAAGGAACATCTGGGATGGGATTTAAAAGAATAAGGGAAATACATTGAGAGAAAGAGCATACATATTAAAACAGACTAATGTATATGTGCTGCTGAAATGAGCACTAACACAAGCTATAAAGAGTGGGAAGGGGATGATTAAGGTCAGCTATTATCTTTTTTTGTAGGAATAAGCTTGAAGGTGACATTTAACATTCTAAGAGTAAAGAGTAAGTTCTTGTAGACTTCTGTGGAAAATCTTTGCCAATTATTCCACTTTTGCTTCTAATGGATCAACAGAGGTTTTAATTTTTTTTTTTTGCTTTTGGAGACAGGGTCTCGCTTTGTAGTCCAGGCTGGCCCTGAGCTCACTATGGTGCCCAGGCAAGCCGCCGCGAACTCAGCAATCCTCCTGTCTCTGCCTCCCGAGTGCTGGGATGACAGGTGTGAGCCACCATGTCTGGCATTGTGGTATGCGGTGTTGATTGTTGGTGGGCATGTCTCCACGCCCAGCATTACATGTGGTTACTGGGGATCGAACTCAGGTCCTTGTGCTTGCGAGGCAGGCGCTGGAACCACAGAGCTAACCCTCCGACCCAGGTTTTAAATTTTAATGCCCCATCCACCACACTGATTTCCATAAAAGACAGAATGACATTACGACTTTCATACAATTTCCTAGATTACAGAAAAAGAAGTGATCTGAAGCCTTTTAATAAGATCCCAGTTGCTGATTTATTTTTACTGAATTTCCCATGCAATAGAGGTTATATTCATAAAGTCCTTGGCTACACCTGTGTCTTCAAGAGTTCTTCCTATTCCCTCTACCAGATTTAGTGTTTGTGTTTTAATATTTAGATGTTTGATCCATTTTGACTTTAGTGCATAGTGAGAGACATGGGTCTAGTTTTTACCTTTGGCACATGGAAAATCAGTTTTTCCAGCATTATTAAAGAGTCCATCTTTCTTCCAGTGAATGTGTTTGGCCCCTCTGTTGAAGATGAGGTGACTGAGTATGTTTGGGGTTGTTTTTGCATCTTCTAGTCTGTTCCTTTGCTCCTCAGGTCTGTTTTTTGTGCCAGTACCACGCTGTTTTTATCACAGTAGCTCTATATTATAATTTCAAGTCAGAGATTGTGATGCTTCCTGCCTTGTCTTTGTTGCCCAGAACTGTTTTGGCTGTTTTGGGTCTCTTCTGGTTTCAAATGAATTTTAGGAATCATTTCTCTAGTTCTGTGAGGTATGCTAATGGTATCTTTTTTTTTTTTTTTTTTGAGACAGGGTCTCACGTTGTAGTTCAAGCTGGCCCTGAGCTCACTATGGTGCCCAGGCAAGCCGCTGCGAACTCAGCAATCCTCCTGTCTCTGCCTCCCGAGTGCTGGGATTACAGACGTGAGCCACCATGTCTGGCACTGTGGTATGCGGTGTTGATTGTTGGTGGGCGTGTCTCCACGCCCAGCATTATATGTGGTTACTGGGGATCGAACTCAGGACCTTGCGCTTGCGAGGCAGGCACCGGAACCACTGAGCTAACCCTCTGGCCCTGCTAATGGTATCTTGATTAGAATTTCATTAGATCTGTTTAACAATTTTGGGACTATGGCTGTTTTTACTATGTTAGCTCTTCCTACCCAAGAGCAAGGGATATCTTTTCATTTTCTGATATCTCCCTTTAACCTCCTTTTTCAGGGTACTGTAATTTTCAATGTAAAGATCTTTTACTTCCTAAGTATTTAAATTTTTTAATGCTTTTGTGAAACATGTGCTTCCCTAATTTGTCTCTCAGCGAGTTTCCTGCAATTAGTTCTTAATGCTCCTGCCAATGTATTTTTCTCTGGACCGTAGTTTCCCTACTTAAAACTAAGTCCATCCATCTAGTTTCTAAAAAACAACCCTGTTCTGCCCTCAACTTTCAAAAACTTTCATCAGATCCTCTCAACCAACTTCCCATTTCTAGTTCTTTCAATTAAAATAATATACCTTGTCTTGGTCAAACTCATTCACAACCTTAGTCTTATCCTATTCTTGCCAGTAAGTCTAGACCAGCTGTCACACATGCGCCATCTAACTTCAGTTTCTGCGATTGACTCTATTCCAAAGAAAAGTACTCATTACGGACTCTCCAAACTAAAAAGCTTATCTCCCCTCCTCAGGATCTCTGCCCAGTCACAGCACATTGTGTGACCTTGCCCAGGAGGTTCCGTTACTTGTGTAGCTGCTCAAACTCTGTCTTCAGGCCTGTATATTCTAAGTGTCTTTGCATACATTCTCTCCAACTATGAATGCCTTCAAGGAAAGATTAACTTTACAGTCTACCTTCAACAAAATGCTGGAAATATACGTGCTTAATAAAAGTTTAAATTTTATAATTCTTTTTTTTTTGAGGGTCTCACTTTTGTAGTTCAGGCTGGCCCTGAGCTCACTATGTAAACCAGGCAAGCCTCTAACTCAGTAGTCCTCCTGCCTCTGCCTCCTAGGTGCTGGGATTATAGCCCTGAGCCACCATGCCCAGCTAAATTATACAATTTTAAAGGGAATAATAGATCCTGTTCCATCTGTCAAACAGAACAAGACAAAAAAACCTACCCTTGTTACTATTTAGTATAGTTTCCATGTTCTTATAAGAAAATCTTTCCTTGGAATTAAAAACTGCAACCAAGTAAAACATTAAAGTATTTTCAATTCATAATACAGCAACAACTGTATGATAAGCCAGGTTCTGCATTTTTTTTTTTTTTTTAATTTGAGACAGGGTCTCACTTTGTAGTTCAGGCTGGCCCTCAGCTCACTATGTAGCCCAGGCAAGCCTCAAACTCAGCAATCCTCCTGTCTCTGCCTCCCAAGTGCTGGGATTACAGGCGTGAGCCACCACGCCCGACACTGTGGTATGTGGTATTGATTGCTGGTGGGCGTGAGTCTCCATGCCCAGCATTGTATGTGGTTACTGGGGATGGAACTCAGGGCCTTGCGCTTGTGAGGCAGGCACCGGAACCACTGAGCTAAATCTCCGGCCCTGCATATTTTTTTAAAAAAGAATATTACTCAAAAGACTATAAACTACTAAAAGGTTAAATACATGCTTAAATCCCTAAGCTTCCCAACTGATGAGTTTATATAACTCAGGAGGTAGAAAAACTCAGAATCTGGGCCTAAAACAATACTGACTTGTTTCCATTTAAATTCTACTACAAGAGAGAAAGAAGTGAAGTTTGAAAATTTTCCTTTCCAGAGTTAGACGAGTTGAAGGAAACTGAAACAGATGTTATACTCCAGCCCACTCTCACTACACAATGGCCTGATTCTGCCTATTTAAAGTCCTCTCTCTTGTCCTTCAATTAGTATCTCTTCAGCTGATTGGCTCAAAGTCAACCTGACTTCCACGTGGCCTTCCTTATGCCAGGCTCACAAACCACGTTGGCATTACATCAACTTCCACTACTGCAGTGACTTGGTCACAGGACCAGCAGACGAGCCAGCCTGGCCAGTGCAGAGGAAACACACGATCACCAGCTGACACAGCCACTCAGGAGCGCACAACTTTCTGAATGTGGGAAGGAATCAGCATGTTTGTCTGGGTCACTCTGTGTAAAGCTGAATGCCTGTGACTATCCCTGTTCATCTCATATCCCTGTGCACCTGGACCTTGTATCCCTGGATTCAGGTAAGCGGAGGATGACGGCCTCCTCTCCCTTCCTGCCAACATCACTGACCTCTGTACACAGTGTCAGACCACATGGGCTAATCTCCTGTCCGACATCTGCAGGTGGTGGTTGTCTTTGCCTTTCCCCCAGAGGCTTCTGGCACAGTTGTGTCATGGCCTGGATGCTACCAGTTCCTCTCCCTGGCCCTACATTCTCTATTCCTCCAGGACAGCCAAGACTATCAGTATCAGGAGCAAATACTTAGTACAGATCCAGAGGTGTGGGCTTGGGGTGGGTAGACATACTTGGACAGTGCCAATGACAACGACTTCAGACATGGGATATTCTCCCAGGAGACAAAAGGGGGAGTTTACGCTCATCAAGTATGTGCGTCCAACTTCCTAGCTGCCATGCTCATAGCCTTACACTCAAGGAAGTAGAACTAAGCCATTCTTTTATTAAGCTGCCAAGGAATTCAGGGCTCTATCACGACTTATGTTACAACTAGATACTAAAAGATAAACTAATTAGATTCTGCCCCTGTCTGAAATATAATATGAAATATGAAAACAGTTTGAGCTGAGTTACAGTAAAGGTAGAACATGGTCAGGTGGGCAGTTAGCAGCTCCCTGTTCCCATCCCTACAGCCTGATGCCCCTAGTGTGGCCACATCCAGCTCTAACACACCTATTGCTGGACCTCCCCATCACCCAGAATAATACTCCAGAGCTGGGGTAGCCCAAGAACCTCTGATTTCTGCAGCCAAAGAGCTCAACTGTAAAGCAATTCAGAATTTAGGTCCAGAAATGTGCAGTATCACTAGAGAGGCAGAATCCTAAGGTTAAGCTATGGCTAAAGAGCAGCTAAAATTTACAGCCACAGCTTAAACTACCTCTTCAGAAATACTCTACCTATAAGAGCAGGACAAAAATAAAATTAAAAAAAATAAGAATGGGAC
>PVIC010018223.1:0-31683 GCA_004025085.1 Thryonomys swinderianus
CTGGCCCTGAGCTCACTATGGTGCCCAGGCAAGCCGCCGCGAACTCAGCAATCCTCCTGTCTCTGCCTCCCGAGTGCTGGGATTACAGGCGTGAGCCACCACGCCCAGCATTATATGTGGTAACCGGGGATCGAACTCAGGTCCTTGCGCTTGCAAGGCAGGCGCCGGAACCACTGAGCTAACCCTCCGGCCCTATATATATATATTTTTTGAGACAGGGTCTCGCTGTGTAGTTCAGGCTGGCCCTGAGCTCACTATGTAGCCCAGGCAAGCCTTGAACTCAGCAATCCTCCTGCTTCTGCCTCCTGAGTGCTGGGATTACAGGCGTGAGCCAACATGCCCGGCCAGGTCATTATATTTTGAACTTTGCTATGACACGGTACTCAGATTCAGTGAGCCGTTCAGCATTGTTCTTGGATGTGGCCAGGGGGGTGAGGTGTTTGGAGACAAATGACACAGAAGAGGTTTCTGAAAACTCAAAGTTTCTATGGGGAAAGCACGGGTATAAAGAGGCTACCGGGTACTACGGGCCTCTCCAGAGCTTTGTCAGTGCGGCCTCTACTTTGTACTGCTCACACACAGAAGATGCATTTTGCAGACAGTAAACAATGGAGTCTGGAGAGAAGGCTCGGGAACAGTCTGGAAGGGTGGTCTTGAGCTATGGTTAGGGATTTGGGTGGCAAGGCCCTAAAGAAGCCAAGGTGAGGAGCTACTTTTTCTCCTTTCAGGTAGTGGCCGAAGTGGTGTTGGGGGTCAGGAGGCGTCTTGAGGTGGGAGGATTGTCCTGCTTACCCGCGTGGGCCCCACGCTGTGGAAACACCCATGAGGGGAGGCAGGAGATGCGACCCAGGCAGCAGAGAAAGAGAAGAGAAGAGAACGTACTTCTGGCTGTGAAGATGGAGGAAGAGACCAAATTCAAGGGAAAGGAGGCTTCTAGGAGCCAGGAAGGCAAAGAAAGGTTCTGCTCTTGACCTTTCCTTTCCGAAGAGAGGATCTCGACTGACTCACCCTGCGCTTCTGGACTGCGAGAGCGGTAACAGGCGCTGCCTAAGCTGCTTCCTGCTCCTCACCTGGCCTCTCAGCAAGGGGTGAGGTTCCTGGGGAGCAGCCGCAGTCGCGGACCTTTCCCCTCCCTACACTCAGGATCCTTTGGAGATCTCACCCCATGATGCCTTTGCTGTCCCCTGAGTGTGTGATGGTCCCAGTCAGTACGGCTGTCTCAAGTCCAGACCCTAAGGCCCCCGGCCCCTGTCCCTGTCAAGGCATCTGAGGCAGAAAGGTAACTGGTCCCCCATCTTAGTTCAGAGAGATCATTCTAGAAGCTCATAGCAAACACCTTAGAGGTTTCTCTCTCTCTCACAGCAATGTCCCTTCACCAGCAAATCTACCCTTAAAATCTCTCCGGGGTCCCCCCTCCTCTCCTGCTCCCACCTAGACTTGAGCCACCTCCCCTTTACACTTCTGCTCCCAAGCCACATGGCCAGGAGCAATCCTGGTATGTGCTTCAGGGGCCATGGATGGCACTTGGCCCACTGCCTTCTCCTGTGGCCTCCACCTCCTGTGGCTGACACCATTTTGCCTACATCTCTGTTCTGCAGAGACTCGCAATGGCTGTGGATCTCTGGGGCTGTGTGTGCCCTTGATGTCCACCTCACGTGGCAGGTTTCCTTCTGGAGTACCGAGACGTGTTCTCGCACCTCGTGGAAATCTTTGCTCACCTGTCCCTTCTTCAATACCTTGCTAAACCACCCTACCTAAATCAGACTCCAATTTTCTTTGTCTGCATAATTTTTCTCAGTTTTTACATGTTGTTGGTATCTCCTGCAAAGAGATGCATGTTCCTGGTTCATTCACAGTACATGTAATTGAGACACACACATCCTTGGGGCCAGGACTCTTTGGACTGTCCTCGCCCTGGTACCAGATCACTGCCCTGCACATGTGAGGTGATCAACAAATGTCTGCAGAGTGAGCAAACCTGGGATTTAGTTGTGCAATCGTTTTATGTGACAACTTTACCGGGTTTTAAGAGCCGAGAGTTCAAAGTGGGTCTGTTTTAATCTCTAAGGTGAGTTTATTTTTCTTCAAGCTAATATAATTTCAGAACTTAAACTTTAACTTCTTGTAAAAACCTAAGGCCATAGAGTATAATAAAGCAGTATAAAGTACAATCGGCAAACTGAAGCTGGGAATATAGTCCTAGTGAACCTCTGTGGCTGAAAGCTTTTTATTGACAGACATGTGTTCCATAGAATATAAATTCGGAACCATGACTCTGGAAAGTGGAAGAGAGACTTTACATGGAACAGGATCTGCCCAAGAGGGAGAGAGGACTGATGGGAGAAAGCACTTGGCTTTCTTTCTGTGCTGTGGAACACCAGCCAAAGCGCACGGGCTTCTTGGGGAGCAAATGGACCTCTCTTCAGTGTGGCCTTCCCATCTGTGCCTAAACCGTGAAAAAGGAAGGAGGGAACCTCCTGAGTTGGAAATGGAGACTCCATCTTGTTTTGCTTTTGCTTTGCTTTTGGTTGTGTTTGTTTTCAAAGAAGAGTGCCATGGACGGAGAGAACAGAAAGCAGTGCCGTCACGCGCGCCGCTGGGCGATGCTGCAAGAAGCAGCGGCTGTGCGCGACCCCCTGAGCTGCCCGCCTCTGCACCTGGCGGCCGGGGTAGTGGCGTGTGCATGCGCATGCGCATGAGCATGCGTAGCTGTGTGTTTGCGTCACTGCTCTGGACAGCTTCTTGGGACGCGGAGAGGGACCCTCGCGAGGGGTCAACCGCAGCAGGGAGCTTGCACAGCTCAGTTCTGTTTGTTCCTATTAAATCATTTGTTTTGAAAATAGTTATAGATTTGTAGGATGCTGCAAACAGTGTGCGGGGAGGGCCTACGTCCCCTTTGAGTACATCTTGCGACTATAGATCATTAAAACCAGGAAGCCAGTGTTAACAGCCATCTCCAAGGTTTGTTTGGATTGTCTCCATTTTAACTTATGCTTGTGTGCATGTGTGCATACATATAAATCTCACATACACGTAGGTTCACGGAAGCAGCACAGGATACAGAGCGGGCCACCACAGAATGCCCCGTGTCAACCCTCGAGAGCCCCCCTCCTTCCTCCCAGCTCTATCCCTGTGACACAAAAGTTCAAAGCCCTTGGCATGGACAGGGATCGTGGAAAGAGTGAAGATGACCGATACGGAAGGCATTGGGTGCTTCCCCAGGGCCCACGCGGGGGGCTCTGAGCCTGTCTCATCCTGATATTAAGGGACTTAGGGGCACGATGCCACGGCCCAGAGCTATGCTGGTGCTTCTGGAAATCCCCAAGAACTCCTGCCTCAAAGTCCACTTGTCCCTGAGGTCCAAAGGGCCTGGAGTAGAGTTTGAAGGACAAAACATAGGCAGGTGGGAAGCAGGGGGCCGCTTCCCTCCCCAGCCCAGTCCTGCTCGGGGCACGGTGGGAGAGATTGCTGAAAGACGCCTGGTTTAGGACTCCATCTAGAGCCAAGGCTGCACAGTAGTTGGCCTATAGTGACCCGTCAGGTTGCTGCAGAGGCACAAGCAGGAGGCACAGTCAGGAGAGGCACAAGCGTCTGTCTCCCTGTTACCAGGGACTCTCAGGCCCAGCCAGGTGTCACCATGGTAAGAACACGCTCACCTGACTCTCTAGAGAAGCCAGACCTGGATGTGTAAATAGGTCTCCTGACTTTTAAACAGTGGAAGTACTTAAAAGGAATGTCTAGTTCTCTGCCAACCAAATGAGATGAATGCACGGGCCACATTTGGAAAATACTTAGACCTCTGCTCTAGGTATTGCTTCACTGGTCTTTGTTGTTCTTTCTTTCCTTCCCTCTTTCTCTTCCTCCCTCTTGCTCCCCCCTTCTTTCCTTCCTTTCTTACTTATAGAACAAGAAGGAGGAAATTGGATGGTAATACTTGTAAACACTTTTTAGACCTAATAAGTCATTGCTTTTTTCAAATGAGAGCTCTGGAAATGTGAATGACTAGCATTTACGTAGTGCTCTGAGGCTTAGCAAGCTGACCCTGGTACAAGCACTTCCTCAGTTTACCTTCTGGTGCGATAGGGGTGAGAACGGCTCCCTAAGGTCTCGAGCCTGGAAAGCAGGCAGTGTAACTGGGACTTTGACCCCAAAGGACTGCAGGCGCCACGTTTCACTGCATTCATGAGCTTGGGTGCCAACCTCGGAGAGCCAGCCACTGGCTGCCTCTCCAAGACAGTGTGTGTCTGGGGAGACTGGCTTTCCCTGCACTTTGGACAGTCCTCAGTGGACCCCGGTGTGGAGGACTCAGTACATCACTCCACTACCGCCCCGCCCCAGCGGGACTGTGAAGCCATGTCAGCTTTGCCCCACACCCTCTGGGGTCTGGACGTCAATTCGACCAGGTCCAGCACTGCTTGGGGCCCTGTCTGGGTTTGGGATCCCCAGAAGCAGAGCTAGGGGTAGGCCCCGGTGGTATATGTGGAGAGATTCCAGCGGAAGTAAAATGTGCCAAAGACACGGGGGAGGAAAGGCCCGGACAAGGGTGGATCACATTGGCTGTGCCCTCCATGATGGAAGCTGGCTTCCCAGGACCTCAGCTGCTTCCAGACTTCACCGGGAGGGTGGGCAGGACTGTCACCTCACAGTCCCACACCTCACAGGGGACGGTGTGCTGGGGGGGGGGTCTTGTCCCTTCCCGACAGTGTTTGCGTATGAATGAAAGGGAAGCCTCCTTGGGGAAGGTCCTGGGGGCGGAAGAGGACACTTGCAGCTCCCTGCCAGGGCCCGGGAAGTCTGAGCACACCCCAGCTGTGACCACAGGGACACCCGAGGTCAGGGAGGGAGGGAGGGGGCTCCCGGGACTCCTGCCAGAGCCCGTGGTGACCTTTTCCAACAGTGAGGAAAAACTGTCTGTGTTGGGCTTCTGTGTCGAAATCGAGCGGTTACTTCAACGTGTCGAGAAGCTGCCGTGGAATTTGGACCGCGTGCAGTGTTAGTGCTCAGAACCTGCTTCCCAGCCCTCACCCAGGAACTTGTTTCTCTTCACCAGGTGGCATGTACACACCAGGACACACAATTTACTCGCTGGTGTTTCTCACCTGCCTCCTTCAGGCTCCCTCCTCCCCTGGGGGCCTGGGTCCCCCCAGTTCCCCCAGCATATGCTGCGACCTCTTTGCTGTCCGGGGAGCCTTTGCGGGGCTGGAAAGAGAAGGGCCTGATCCTGGGCACTGGGCGGGGACCGCGGCGAGGCGCTTCTCCGCGTTTGGGTTCGACGGGAAGCTGTGGCGTGTGGGAGACCAGCCAGTGCGACACGGTACAGTTTGTGCTTTAGAACAGGGCGCCCAGCCTGCACTTGCGGGCCTGCGGCCCTCTAGTTTTTGATGCTGCAAAGTGTGAAAAAGGGAACATTTTGTTACTTATGTACATTAATACATTTATATATTTTATGTGCAGTCCAAGATAATTCTTCTCTCAATGTGGCCCAGGCAAAAACCCAAAGGTTAGACACCCACATTTTAGGAAATTATTTTTCTTCTCTTGTCTCATGACCAGGGAGCTTTGGGTGGCGCGTTTGAGTTCATATATTCCTGCTTCAGTGGGGCAGGCTGTACGAAATCTGCATGGTGGATCTGCCTGGCACTGAGAGCGCGGGCTGGCACGAGCACCCTTTTGAGCAAGACCAGGCCTCCACAGAGGGAGCGAGCGCTATCTGCTCTGGTTACCTACAGATCTGCCTGTGTGTGCTCCGTGCTAAACGGCCGCCAGCTGGCCACGCTTCTTCTCTGCCTGCCAGAGCGACATGGCTGTCACACTGGAACTCTTACCAAGGCCTTGGGTGTGGCATGTCCTTCACGGAGATGCCCCCGGGGACCTGCTTGGGGTTCATTACTTTAAAAGGCCTGGGCTAACATGAAAGGAAGTCTTTGATTTGGTGATCCTTAAAACTTATCTCTAAGGAGCCCAAGGCTTCCCGAGACGTTATGTTGCATTGTCTACGTGACCCAGCTCCCGCTGATACTCCGTGGCTTTCTCTCTCTTCCTATTCCCTCTCCACTGTCCCCACATCGCAGCCTCGCCAGCCCGCCCGGCACATCACAAATGCCAGATACAGGTTCGCTTCTGGTGGAGAGGGTACTTCCTCCCTCTCTTCGAAGCCGTGCCTTCTCCACTGGAACTGCCTTCCAGTATTCTCCCTTGCCCAGCCTGATCGCCCAACCTGGTCTCTTTGGTCTGACTTCCTGTTTACAGCATAACGTCTCAGGAAGCTGAAGACTCAGGAGGGCAGAGTTCCATCCGTCTTGTTCTCTGCTGACTCACCTTGACCGGTGCCTGTTGAACGGACTTAAGAGGCCAGTGTCAAGTACACTTTGACATTGACAGTTCCAGGACCTCTGTGGCGCGGATGGGCACGGGGGAGTTCTGTGCCCTCCACGGTTAATGTGTACCATGCACCTTGATCCTGCAGTTTACTTTAGCGCCACCGGGCTGCTTTCTTCCTAAGAATGTTCTCTGGCCTCTTTCCAGCAATCTGTCAAGAAGTCACAGACAGAACTGCCCTTCTGCAATTAGACTGGACTTTAGCTGTGTTCGAAAGATGAATGTAGAGGTAATTTTCTAATTACCAGCAGTTGTCAAATAAACAGAGACAAAGGACCGCGGGAACTTTGCTCTGACACAAAGGAGCCCGTGCTGGGGCAGGAGTGGCTCGCTGGGCCTTGGTGATGAATGTGGGTCGCCAGCAGCTTGGAAACCAATGAGCTTGCTGCTTCTTTCACTAACGCAGGGATGGCACGGGCCAAGTTGGGCTACTTGGAAATGGGTTCAAACAGGGCCAGCCGTGGAAGTTAAGGTAGCAGAACTGACGGAAGGAACACGCTTCAAGGACGCCCGCGTTCTCAGCAGTATCAAAAAGCTCGTCTTCGTTTGATAGAACACTTCTGCGTCTGATTGTCAGTACAAACGTTGGAGATATAATAGCTATCGACGCCTATTCTAGATAATAATAGCTAAAGATATCACTGGGGCATTTTTCACGGAGCTTTCATCTACAGTGGAAGTTTGTCGGTACGGTTGCTCTCTGCAGAAGTGTCAAACTCATACCTGGTAATAATTATAAAAAATGGCTTTCCTCCTTCTGCAGTTGTTTGTGTGGCATTTGGGTATGTTAATTGTTTCTGATCACAGGCTGATGTCATGGGCAGCCAGAGTTGTGAAAGACCTGGAGGTCAATTCGGTGGTGCTCCTTGGGCTCGAGTCCTGGTTTTCCAGCTCGGAGGGCCAGAAACCTGATTCTTTCAGGTCTCCCTGGGGTGTTCGTCAAGCTCGGAAGGCCCTGGGTCATCAGACAGACGGTCACTTTCTCAGCTGCCAACAAGACACTGCTTTTCAGTGGAAACAGACTCCTCATCTACCATGAGCATGCCATGTCACCTGCCACCGGTTAGAGCCAGCCATGACCGCTTGGGACAGCTCTGGCAGGTAGAAAGTGAGGTCTAACCCTACGAAGGCCTTGGACAAGCTAGATTTTTCTGAGTCTCGGTTTCCTCATTTGTGAGCTAGAAATCATGCCTCCTACAATCGGAGTTGTTGCAAAGATGGGAGGAACATCCAGAAATAAGTGGTGAATGATTTCCACGGGGCAGATAAAGTGCAGTTGTTGAACGCAAAGATCTGGAGTCAGCCTGTAGATTCCTGTTCCAGCTGCATGCACTGCTACAGATTGCTGAGATTTGGCTTTGTAAAACAGCACGGGGGTCAGAACGTCACCTTCCTTGTAGGCTCATGGCGCTGTCATCAAAGAAGCTATTGCACAGAAAGCATGGGGCGTGATGGCGATGGTGCCAGCACAAAGGGAGCTGTCACGACTGGCACTGCCACCACTGTTAGGACTAGCACTGGTTGTGGTAGCAGAAGTGGTCACAGCTCTCACGGCTGTGACCAAAGCAAAACAGGCAGGCAGTGGAAGTCATTCTGTGAGCATAAAAGGGGACAAGGTGGGCCGGCTCAGGCCAGGCAGCTTCCCGGGGCCCCGCTGATGTCGTGGGCTGGGGAGTCCCTGTAGTCCAGGCTGTCTGGTGTATCCAAGTGGGCTTAGCACTTCCGACTGCTCCCAATGGCATCTCCCAGCTGAGATAACTAACGATGCCTCTGGAGACTGTACTGGTCAAGGGAAATATGCCATGTTGACCACGGGGTACTTAGGTCCTCCCCAGCACACCCCCGTGCCACCTCCTTCCTGCCTGATGTCCACTTTGCTTATCGCCCCTCCAGACTTAATCCGTCCTCTTTTGTCCACTTGATGACAACTGAGAGGTGATGAGGAACAGCTTCTGGGGCAAAGTCATCGGGAACAAGCCTCAGCCTCTGTCTCAAGAGGTGGTCTGTTCCCTCCTTCCTTAGCATTCCCCTCTGGGGGACACAGTGCCACAGACCAAATGACAGCTCCGTGTAGCAGGACACCACTTGTCCCCACAGTCACAACCCTCCTCTGCAGTGGATTATTTCTTCGGAGAACTAATCTGTCTCCTTGTATATAGTCCGTGATATTTTCTGGCATTACACTGTTGGATGAATGACTGAATCACCCTGGACCCAAGATTCTTGTGTGGAAGTGGCACTTACCAGGAGATAAACTGAGACTCTGCAGGCTTTTGCCCTTTCTGTCTCTCCTGGATGATAACCTTAGCTGAATTTGTGGAGGCATTTTGGCATAGACTCTTGCTGTTTTCCCCAAGAGCATTTAAAGACAGAGCCACACTTTGCGCAGTGTGTCTAGACTTTAGTGTTTTCCTCTATTGTCTCGATGCTCATATTTGTCTGCATTACTGTCTAATTTCTCAGTGGTTTGGAAATCCCTATATCATGATCCAAATAGTTTGTCCCGTGGCAAATTGGACTGATGTCTGTGAAGGCCTGGCTGAATGAGTGAACGTTCAAATTATTTTCCAATTAACAAAAAGATATTTTATGAACTTTCAAAGGGAACCAAGAATGAGGCTGGGAGAAGATGACATAATAAAATTCTTCAGGGAGATATTAAATAAACAGATCAGAATGATTCAGAACTCTATTTTGCAAGCTCTATATTGATTACTTGTTTTATGGCCAGAGACAATATTCGCCAGAGATTGGTATCTGTAATCTCTGTGTTGTTTGATATGGTGAAGAACATCTTGTGTTGTCCAGCAGTTTTAAGTCTCCAGAAATCCTGTTGATGGTGTTAATTTGCTTAGCAAAGCCTTTCTTTAAAATCTCACGAGGTAATCTTTAAACTGGCCTTTGTCAGAATTACTATCAGTTTGTCATCTGAGTTGATAAGGCTTCTTTAGTTTACTCAGTTCTGTTTCACTTATAAACACAGAAGAACATTTTGCTTGGTGATATATATAAGCATATATATATATATATATAGTTTTTGTTGATAGAATATATAATATTCATATCATGACACTTTTTATATATGCCTTATACAATTTAATTGAAAATACCTAGTTTTAGTTTTGTTCTCTTTTTCCACTGGCAAAGAAATTATTTTAGGAGGAAATTTCAACTCATTTTCTCATACCTGCACTCTGTTGGAAAGTGCATAGGCTGGATATCAACAGATCCAGGCTCCAGTCTTGGTTTGTCTCTGATAAGCTTTGTTAATTTATTTGACATTCATTCCATTATTTTTGAGTAAAGCTCAATTTTTTTCTCCCTCTCAGAATTGTCAGTATTGATTTGGAGAAACTTGGGGGACCCAAGCCAGAAAGATTTCCTAAAGAAACTTGTCAGTAAGTTTTCTCAGAGATGAAAATGGTCACTGATGGATGGTCACATTGGAGTTCTAGACAGTCTTTAAGAAAAGGTGGCCCCGAGAAAAGCAGAGATGCCACAGGGATGTCTTACACAGCACTCTACTGTTTACAGATAATGCCAGGTTTTAGGTGGGACATCCTATGTCTGCTAAGGACGATGTATTGTCCAGGAATGTTGCTTGTGGTTACTACACTGCAAAACTTAGGGCCAGGCAGGCACGAGTGGGAGAAGGTCAAATGGTCAGGAGCTACCAAGTAAGTAGTGTTTACTTAGTTTTAAAAGGGAAGAGCCAGCAGCATTATTCACAATGGTCCAAAGTAAAAGCTACCCACAAACTGATGGAGGATGAGCAGCAAAGTGTGGCATAGTCACACAACATAATACTATGGAGCCATGAGAGGGAATGCTTGATACATGCCACAACACAGGTGAACTTGAAGACATCGTTCCAAATATCAGTCACAAAATACCAGGAGACCACGTATATATGATTCCATGTATATCAAATGCTTATAAAGGGCCAATCAATAAGGACAGAAAATAGATTGGTAGTGGCCCAGGGTGGGGCTGAGGATGGAGATCACTACTGTGTATGTGACCAGGGGGGAGGATGAGCTGCTCAGAGAGGGACAGGTAAACACTGCGTGAGTGTGTGAACGTACTCGACACCACCAGATCGTGGGGAGGGTGAGTGTTGGGACAGGAGAATTGTATCTCAACCAAACTCTTACCGTGCAGAGCGAGAAGAAGGAAGGAAGAGTGGCGAAACCCACAGATAAGGAGGCGGCATAGAAGAAAAGGGAGAGAATAACCACATTAGCATGTTCTGATCATAAACAAATATTTTTATTGACAAAAAAATATTCTCCCAGATGGTGAGTGTTCACGAAGTGTCCAGCCCCATGCTGGGTATTTCACATGAGCCTTTGGGATCAATTGGTTTAGGAGAAACAAGTCTTGGGTGCAGCCGCCTAGTGTGGGTTCCCAGCTTCACTGCCCATGTACTTGTGTTTCCAAAACCCTTCTGTTCTCTGTTCTCACTTTGAGTCAATGAGTTCAACACAGTGTGGGGTTTGAAGCCAACGGGCCAGGCTGTGATGCTCGGCCAGATCTAGGCCTCTCAGACCCTCAGTTTCCTCACCTAAGTATTAAGGAATTTGATGGGCTTCCTGGATCCTCTTCCAGCTCTTAATACTCTCTAAATCCAAGTTTCTCATCAGTCTTCTTTCCTCCCAGTGTCTCCCCAGAGAGTGCCACCCTGATAGTACTGAGATACTTTGTTATATAACTTTGGGTGTTGCTTAAATTGAGTTTCTTGGAGCTAGGGCTCCTTCCAACGAGATGTGTCTAATTCTTCCTAAAAAAAGTCCCGTGTAATTTGGAAAATACCTTGAAACCCTCTGCGTGGTCATCTAAACCATGTGGATCAACCTACATTTATATAATCTGGTGACACAATCGCAGGGCGAGGTCCAGGTTCCAAAGTCTTGACTTGTGGCTTGAGTCCAGCAGCTGCCTCGAGATAGGATATCTCCTCCTTTCCTTCCTTGTTATTCCGAGGGACTCAGCACAATGAATTCTTTGATGAACTGATTACTTGAGTGCAAAAGAAGGCCGTGGGCTTGGGACTGCAGGTTTGTCTCTTCTTCCATGCCAGGACAGCTCTGGCTTGAGCAGATACTGACATCAGAAAGTTAAGCACGGAGGAGGCTGGGAAAGAGAAAAGAGGAGGCAAGGAGTCATGTTACAGTCAGTAAAGGTTAGTGATGAATCACAAGATCAAGGTAGGAAACCAAGTAATAAAATAAATGCATAATCGTGGGTTGCCAGGCAGACAGTGGGCTAATGCTGGAGTGACAATTGAATGTAGCAGGGAGACTGAGCAAGAGAAAGGAGTGGGCGAGATGGAAAAATAAAGAAAGAAATAATAAAAGCTAAGACGGAGGGGGAGAGCAGAGGAGTCTGTCACTTTGTCTTAGGAGAAATGAAGAAGCCAGACAAATTATAAGTGTACTTTCCTTTGGAAACGTGATCAGACAGTCTGTGATGGGAGCTCAGGGCTGGGGTGGCCATGGCCGCAGGGCCCGTGAGTGGTTTCCTGTGACCCGGCGGGCACGGGGACAGCCAGGGCATGCCAGAGAGTACAGGATCAGCAGGCGCAGGGCCGAGGGATCTTTGGGGTGTTGCTGTGACCCTGGATCCTCCTGTTGAGGAGGGAAGAGCAGACAGACAAGGATACGAGCGAGGACCTGGGCTGCCCTGGAAGCCTTCCTTAGCCCTTTGCTTCTGACAGGGAAACTGAGGCAAGCAGTCTGGCCCAGGCTTTGCTTTTGACCTCTCTGCCCCCTTGCACTGCAGGTCTCTGCCTTTGAGGGCTGGAGCGTGGTGTCCAGCCGCAGGGAGGGCTGGATTTTTATCAGCCACCTGGATTTGGGTGACATGGATTCCATTGTCTTGTCATCCAGAGGGCAGCGTTTTTTTCTCCCCCTCTCCTTTGGCAACGGCTACAACAGGCTTCTAGTCAAAATAACACATTGCCCAAGCACAGCCCAGGCCTCCAAGTGTCACAAGAGCAAATTGCCCCTTGGCACTGGCATAGGTAGTGTGCGAGTGAATCTCAAGTTCCTGCGGTGGCCGGTCTCTGGGCAGCAAGGACAGAGAGGTCTCGCAGAAAAGGTTCCTCCTCTGACCTGCTGTCCAGCCTACACCAGTCATAGGAGCTGTCAGCCACAGTGGCTTCCACAGGGCAAGGAGAGAGACTCGGGGTCCTTCTGCAGAGCTCTCTCCGATTCTCAGCTGTCACAGTCAAACAAAGGGAACGTGTCCTTGGTTCCCTTGGTTCCAGCCTCTGAGGCAAGTACGGGCCTCTGCGCTCCCAGGGGTGAGAACCCCGGACACCTGGGCTTGCTGCAGGCCCCGAGGACCTGTCTAGGAAAGTGCCTGGGGACCCCTCAGCTTCTGGGCTAGTCCCCCCTTGGAGAAATGCCCAACCAAACAAAAGAAGTTTCCAGAATACCGTCTAGGACTAGCTAATGTTTCATGAGGACAATGGAGGTGATAATTTGTTTTCAAAAAGAAATGTTATTATCCTGGTACAAAAAAGGTAAGATAAATTCCCTATTATTTTATAATAACTATATCAATTTTATAATACCATACTATTATAATAACCATTTCATTGCAAGTGATGAATACATAATTGCCTTTCTTATATATTAGCATATTGTAATTTACTACCACAATTGTTGCTTTTTTTTCCTCCTTAATTTTGGTATTTTCAATATTGAAAAACTTTTCAGCATTTTCCAAAGCGGCTCATTCAGGCTTAAATTGTAGACTTTCTGCAACAAGCCTATGTTTCAACCATCATCTGTCTTTTCAGATGGCAAATTATCCTGAAAGGTTTAATGAATAAATGAATAAATTAATTAATAATGGCCAAAGAAGGGTCTCATTAAAACAGCACATGTTTGGAGAGCTCAGCTGGCACTTGGTGAATGGCGGCTGATTATCTTGTGATAAAAGATGAACTTAAGCCTCCCAATCTTTCTTCCTTCTGATTCATAAACGTTTTTACATGAGGGGAGTTATTGTTTAATTTCAAAAACATGAGTGCATCACCGATATTAAACAGCTAAGGTGACTCTGGCCCCGGGTGTGAAGAGAGTTGCATCAAAGCAACTTTTTAGCCTCTCAGAGGTCGCTGTGCCTGTTCCGAGTGCGGGGCCGTCCAGGATGCTCACAGCCAGGCAAGTCTCACCCTCAGTGCCCCCCACGGCCCGCAAAAGTGCAGACTCGCCCTGGGGTGCTCAGGCGCTGGGACAGGACTCCACGCGGCCAGTTCCAGCCTCTGCAGACCAGGTCAAACCACTGCCCGCTGCCCGTGGAACATCAGCCCCCAGCTCCCACTTCGCGGACAACCCGCTCGTTCCCGGGGTCTCCAGAGGGGGCTCTGCGGCAGGGAGGGCGAGGCTCCTGCCTCTGGGTGAGGACCTGGTCGCAGAGTCATGTTCCGTCAGGCTCTGACGGGCCCTTTGCACTTATGCCCCCGAAAGCCCGCTGTCTCTTTTAAACTGGTGCTCAGCTGACTCCACAAGGACTAGTTTATGCTGGGGTCATATCTGGCCAGACGCTTTTGCAGTTCTTGGAGTTTTATTTTCTAAGTCCAGGATTATTACAGAAATAGGCTCTGGGGTCACAGAAAAGAAGTCTCCCGTGCAAGTAAAGGACTCCATGGCTGCTGGAGGCGGAGCTCTGGACCCAGCCTCTGCAGCTGTCTCCCCAGGGAGCAGAGGCCCGCTGGTGTCCTGACCACCCCCTTCCCACTCTCCACATTCCGGACCCCTGTGCAGTATCTGGGGAGTGGCTCTCTGGGAGTCTGATGTCTTGATCCGTTGATCGCGCTGAAAGCAGAGCCCTTCCCAGGACCAAGTTTCTGTGTCTTAACGCTCAGCAGCAGAGAGGCCAGCAAAGATGTTGGCCAGAGAAACCGTATCACTCACCAGTCAACGCTATTGAGGACCTACTGTGGTCTGAAGAATATTTTTAGGTCTGGGACACAGTTGTAACCAAGACAGACAAGGTCTTTGCCTAACAGGGACCTCATGGTCTCGTTGGGAATTCTGAGGTTTAACACCTAGAACAAGTGGCAACGAAACAAGTATCAGATAGGAATAAATGTCAGGAAGGAAACATATGGATGGGCCAGCGTGTTGGAAGGTGCTGGGAAATGCAGAATAACAGGAGGGCTCAACCAGGCAAGAATTAGGAGGTGGGCCCTGGGCAAAGGTCCCCATGTGGAGTCACGGCTGGTTCAAGGGGAGGACCACAGACTCACAAAAGGGAAGCTGCTTTTCAAGCTGTAGGGAGATGCTTGGGCTTCCCAGGGGCTGACGGAAACCCAGTGAGAGGCTGGGGAGAGCTGATGGCGTACGCTGAAATAGCAGAACTGAAGTGGTCAGAGGTTTTTCAGCTCTTCTGTACACGTGGCCTGGTCCTCTTGGGGCTCTTAGTAAGTGCCTGGCCTCTACTCACTCAGAATGTGTTAATAAGAGGTCAGGACTCTGCAGACCAGGGAGTGGGAAACCCGTACAACCACAGTCCTTTGCGGAATGCAGGTGCCAGCCAGCCAGAGAAGACGCCAACTCCACCTGCACCAGGCTGACCCACGTAGGGCTTTGTCTCCTGGCAAAGTTCGGTTTCATCTCCAACTTAGGCTTTTTTTTTTTTCTTAACAGAACAACATGTCACACGAAACTTTTTTTTGACATGACAATACCTGGAACAATTAGATACATAAAGAACAGCGATGAGAGAAGCTTTTCTAAGTATATTTTGAGCAGTGATTAGCCCCCATCAGAGCCTTTCAAATGTCACTTGTGGAGCATTCATCTCTTCGCAGAGAAACATAAAACTTTTTCTCTGTTCTTTTCCAAGTAGTTTAGAGCATTTTAATTCTCTGTGCTGAACTGTGACAAGTCACTCCAAAATTAAAGAACCTTTATTTTGAAAAGCCCGAACGGTGCCCATCAGAGCAGCAACAACAGCACTCCTTTTTCAGTATGTACTGAGCACATTCATCTGTCATTTAAGTAATCTGACAACTCACAAGAAGCTGTCTGAGGAATATCACATTCAATTGTTAAAAGTACGACAGAGAAAGTCCAAGAAGTTTTTTTCCAAAGAATTTATCATTAATAATTCACAGAGCTACTTGATATGTGGTTGCCTACTGCATGCAATTATTTAACTTCATTCTCTCTCTTTTTTCCTCTCTCTCTTCAAATGGAGGTAGTGAAAACCTATTTCAATATAAAGGACTCCTGGAATTTTCACCTGAAAGAAGAGAAAAACAAGGCCATAAATATGTCTAATTATTATATAGCAATATGAGAAAATGAAGAATTTAAAAAATGCTCTCAGAAATATGTGAACATTCCAAAAGGAGTCCTCAAATTACACAGTAAAATGATAGTTTTTTTTTAAAAGAAAAGACTGTTAAATAAGCTTCCCACATTCAATATATATGAAGAAATGTCTAATTGTGGAGGTACCTGCTATATATTGTCAAATACGTGTATTTGTGAACCATGTTTGAACTCAAAACACCAGAACGTTTTCCTTTACTGCCTGGGGGCAACTCACCGAAAAATCCAGTGTTGCTTATTTTGTGGTTGGTGCCATTTTTTTTTTTTTTTTTTTTTGGAGACAGGGTCTTGCTTTGTAGTTCAGGCTGGCCCTGAACTCACTATGTAGCCCAGGCAAGCCTCGAACTCAGCAGTCCTCCTGCCTCTGCCTCCCGAGTGCTGGGATGACAGGCTTGAGCCACCATGCCCGGCTGTGCCATTTTCTAAAGAAGATGTCTCCGTGCGGAGAGATGCTACTTCACCTCCTTAAACTTTTATGTATGATGCCTCATTTTGTCAAATAGAAATAAACAAGAGTGCTGATTGGCTGACTTGTCCCAAGGAGACCCAGGCCGGGGACACCAAACACGGAGCTCCTTTGGGATGATGGTAGCACTTCCGGTTGGAAGGTGTAGCGACCAGAGCCCAGGGACAGGACAAAGCTCAGAGTCCTTGCTGGTTCCTGCCCAGCAATTCATCTTCTTTGCCTCTACTATGTCTCCTTCTCCCATTCTTGTCTATCTTTTGGTAAAAAATGTAGATGCCTGAGTTACTCAGGGAACAGCAAGAACATGAACCCATTTCCAGAGAACAAGGTGGGATGTCCGGAAACAGTGAGGAAGCTTTGCTGCTGCTCTGAAGGGCAAACCGTCCTCTGTTGGAGAAAGTGGAGCCAGGCAACTTGGGCCACGGCCCTGGCTTTCAAAAGCCACTAGAGCCACAGAATTCACTGGAGAGAGTGCGTGATAGACCTCCCGACCCCTCTTGTTTGGTTTAAATTAATTTTTTCAGATGTTCCCACTAGCTATCAGTGATTGATCGGATGAAGATATTATTAATAAAAATTAGACATCCCACTTGGGAATTTTTTTTTTGTTCCTATCTCAGCACTTAGCAAAGGACAAATGCAGAAAAGATATTTTCAGCAGCTTATAATCGGAATGAGTTGGGCCAGGTGGAAAATGAGTCTGGCCATTCATCAAAGCTGTCACGATGAATCTCTCAACAGAAGTGTTTACCAATATTCACAATAAGCTCCCGAATTCTGCTAATAGAAGCCCATCCATCTGTAACGCTGAGGACTTTTCACACAACTCGGGCTACTTAGCATACCTGTTTTATTGACTCTACACATGTTTTGGGGCCCCTGAGTTCACAGTTATGAGCGTGTACCGTGGGATTTCTAGAAAAGTAAACAGAACAGCTCAGAAGAAACACCTGCTTTGGCTGGCTTCAACTATGGCCAGGTAGTCGGTGCTCTGAGGAATGGGTGGGAGTGGGGGGAGGGCACAGCCCAACGGGGGCCAGGGCAAAACACAAGCTGCACGGTTCACACACATGACAGTCATCTGATTCAAGGAAACAAGAGAGAAGACTAGCTAGGGAAGTACAGATGAAGAGTTAAATGAAGCACATGGGAAGGCTGCCGTCCCTGTATGGGCAGGAATTCCCTGGATGGGTGCGTGTTGCCCTCACAGTGCCCGTGGGTGCAGTCCTTTGCAGCCTTGCATAGTGCATCTTGATGTAGCAGAGCTGATCTTCCCAGAGGAGTCTGCACAAGATGTTTGCTGAGTACCCGCTATGTGCCTGGCACAGTTTGGAGCAAGGAGAACGCTAAAGGAATGAGGCTACAGACTCTTACAAGTCGAGACTCACCTTCGCTTCCTTCTCCCCTTCCTGACCGTCACCCTGTTTGAGTCAGTTACTAAAAAGATAAACCACTTTGTATCCATAAAGTACTATGTGTGCTCCCTTCCTCTCCAGCATTTGTAAGCATGTGCTTCACTATGCTTTGCACTATTTTAAGCATGGTTTGGGTTACCAAGTCTGACCCTTATAACTAGCTAGAAGCAGGTGCTAAGTGATCCTTATTTTACAGATAGGGAAACTGAGGAAGCATACAGTAACTGACTAAGGTTTCCAGGTCAAGACAGAAAGGGAAGTGTCTGCCTCTAGTGCCAAGCTGTGGTCTCCATACCATCCCACCTCCCCAGGGTACCCAGGCACCCTGCCTGTGGGTCAGAAATATCAGCCAATCCTTGTTTCTAATGTCCTGAGTGACCCAGTGGGGTCAATGGCTCCATGGGTTCATCGGCCTCTGGGTAGAAGGCGGAGCCCAGGTCCTGTTGTTTTACAAGGCTTCAGCCTTGACCTTACTCCTTGGAGTAAGAATTATGAGCTTGCCAGGCATGGTGGCTCACTCAGGAGGTAACCCCAGCACTCAGGAGGCAGAGGCAGGAGGACTGCTGAGTTCAAGACTTGCCTGAGCTACACAGTGAGCTCAGGGCCAGCCTGAACTACAAAGGGAGACCCTGTCTCAAAAAAAAAAAAAAAAAAAAAGAATCTATGAGCTGAGTTCAGGTCTGGAGACAGATACCGTGCCCCAGACCCTGCAGGCCTCTGCCATGATGCTGAGCATCCTGGATAAGACTAGGGACTCAGAGAGTGGCTTTTTGCCTTACAGTATCCTTGGGCCAAGCTAGGGGAGAAAAACTTAGTTTCCTCCGGCTCTCAGCACAAAATTGTAGAGTGGAATTCCACCAGATGCAGGATTAAATTCTAAGAGTTTACCACACCTGAGGACGCACAGTGGCCCCTAAGCCCTACTTTCCCTTTTCCTGTCTGAAAAGCCAACCTTTTAGGAAGACAAATCCTATTTATGTGGCTTTTGATCACATACTCCCACAGCAGACTTCACCTGCTCAACAGTTTTCTTTTCTAATATCCAAAGCACAGAACAAAAGTTTCTTTCCTCCTTTACCATTAATCTTGTGTGGTTCCAGAGAGGAGATTTACCAGGGCCTATCTTCCTTGCTCTTCAGAGGAATAGGGTTTTCTGGGTGCGTGTAGACTTTGTTTCATCACCAGTTGCGAGCACAGCAGTCCTGAGGGCCTTGGTTTCCCCTATATCCCACCCTGGAAGGATTTCCGAGGAGCTCTAGCTAAGCGAGTTGACCCCCCTCCCCCCGGTCTGGCGTGCTGGCCGGAGCCCCACCCCCCACCACGTGTCCCTGACTCTTAGCGACGTGACTCGGCGGAGGGGCTGAAAGTGAGCCGACCATCCCGTCCCAGGAGTTTTCCTCAGGGTGGGTCAGGAAAGACGCGCTTGTTCCCAGCAGCAGCGTCAGAGGGAGCGGGGTGATTTGCAAGTGACCAGGAAGAGGCCGCGAAGGTGCATCTGGCCTCCGAGCAATTGTCGTTGCTGCAGTGGTATCAACCGGGCTGCAAACTCCATCCATTTCCACCACAAAATAAGTACGCGGGGTGTGCAGTTTGTTCTTTTTGCCTGAGCTCTGCCGGGCCAGCTTCCCCAGGGGTGTGTTTGGAGCAACACTCAGCAGCATAGTCCTCGCTTTCCGTAGCACCGGAAGTCACGGGCAGTTCGAGTCTGAGCGGCCATCTTGTCTGGAGACGAGGAAGAGAGGCTGGCCCCTCTGTCTGCCTGCCCAGGTCTCCTACGGAAAGCTTTGTGTTCTCAAGGACCGCATGCCGCTGTACCACACAGCCAGAGCCCTCTGCATGGAAAGCCACCTGCAAACCAGGGCTTGGAACGAGTGGCAGGGGGCAGGTTTAGGTGGCAATCTGAGTACGCTTTGTCTACAACATGCAAGACGGACAGGAAAAGGCCCAACTGCAAACAACCAGGGAGGGCAGACGTGAGCTTTTAGTTTTGTTTTGCGTAACTCTGGTCAGCTGCTCCTTCCCCGCCGATGTGTCTGTGTACCTGTGTTCCCTAGCAGTTCCCTTCAAGGGCCCATTTTAATCAGCACGGGCAGCGCTGAAGCTGAGGCTTAGCAAAGGCAGTGTTGCCAGGCATCCCCCACGGGCAAGAGAGGACAAAAACCAACACCCCACCCGTGGGGCCTGGAGTCCACAGCTGGGAGTGAGTACGGTGACAAAGGGCCAGGCTTGGTAAACAGAAAGGCCCTTAGAGCCAGTCCTGCCTACCTGCCTGCTGCACACCTGAGCGTGGGGGTTGGGGTCAGGCGGGCCAGGCCAGGAGCTGCCTGGATCTCCTGAGTCTCCGCATGTAGGTTCCGGATCTGAGATCTCATCTTGACTGGATGTTTTCGGCTGCAAACAGCAAAGACACCCTACCCAGTACCTGAAATGGTGAGGGGGGTGGTGACCAACCTCACAGGAGCGCCAGAGAGGGCGATGTGGGCACACGAGGGAGGGGTCACTCATCGGCTTGTCCTGTCTTTGAGCGTCTGAGTCCCCATTGGGGACCCCGCAAGTGCTGTTGGCACTGCGTGGAAATGACAATGTGCTCCACGGACGAGGTTGGTCTGAGGCTGAACCCCAGCATGTGCGCTGTCTCCCCCCGCCAGAGCTCTGTCATCCTTGCTATAAGCCTGGCAGAGAAATTGCCAGAGAAATAGATCAGCTTGTATGGAGTCGGTGCTTCCCAGGTCGGGGAGGACAGAGGTGCTGATAACTGGCTCCAAAGGCTGCTGGGTACGCATAGTTCTCTCATGTCATTGGCTCGTCTCGGAGGCAAAACCACACATATTAACACACTCCCAGCAAAGGGGTCTCCCCTCAGTCTCCCTGTTTCTTCACTGTGGAAAACTACAGAAAAATCATGCCATGGAGTGGGCACAGTGGCACACACTTCTAATCCTTGCATTCTGAGAGGCCAAGGCAGGAGAATCACAAGTCTGAGCCCAGCCTATTCAACTAGTGACTTTGGAGGAACTCACTAACTTTGTCAAAATAAATCAGAAAAAGGGCTGGCGCTATGGCTTGGTGCAAAAACCCTGGGCCCAACCCGCAGTACCACAAGAAGAAAAAAGAAAAAGAAAAGGAAGGAAGGAAAGAAATGCCTGAGCACATTTAGAGAAGGTGCCTGTGCGATGTGATTGTTCCCTCTTCTGGGGCAGCTATGATGACTGTCTTAAGACACTCCAGGGCCACACAGAGAAGTAGAGAGAATCGTGCTGGGGGGTGAGTGGGTGGGTGGGTTTGGGGGGCCTCCTTCATCCAAGGGTGGGCTGTGGATACACCCCACAACATGGTGCCTTATGCATTCTCAGATCTTCAGAATAAAAAACCCCGCTAGACTTCATAATCACTAAAATATAAACACAGCCGAAATTCACACAATATGTACAATTAGCTGTTTTAAGGTGCTCACGTTGGTGGCATTACTGGAATTCAGAACTGTCCAGCTGCCCCTCCTTCTAGTTCCAAAATATTTTCACCATTCCCACAGGGGGGCCCCCCATCCAGCTGGGCTAATGTTATTGGTTAAGGGTCCTTTCAATTATATGACTCTCTGGCACCCAAACAGGAACTCGGCTCAGACGACAGAACATGGTGATTGCCCCACAGATGTAGAACATCTAAATATTTGTCCCTTACAAACACAGTTGCAGTGGACGGCCTGGATTGGCCAGGTGGCGGTGCTGTGACTGGGGGTTAAGGATGGGCTAATGTTTTCTCGCTGTTGGAAACTTCTAAGGTGAGGTCAGCCAGGTGCCCTGCGAGTAGCATCCTGGCACCAGAGACCCGGGCTTGATTTGCGCAAATACCTTTGGTTCTGGGACGTGGGATTTACACTGTTTGTTTCTGGTCATCTTCTGGAAAATTGCTGTCCCCCTTTTCTTTACTGGATCGATTCATGTTTCTCCAGGAATTCAGATTTTTGCACCGAAGCGTAAGAGCAGATTTGATGCTTGAGGAGTGGGTTCATTGCATCATGGCCAGGGTGGGCTGGGGAGGCAGTGGGCTCATACCAGGGGGCTCCGCTTGGCACAGTGCTGACCGGTGTCTGCCCTTCTGCTGCTTAGCTGTTTCATTGCGCCAGGGAAGCACTTGCTTGTGACGAGTGGGTTCCAGTATTTTCTGGCTGTGAAAGTTCTTGCACCAAGATCTACCATGAAAGCCTAAACTGCCCACTGGTGAATGCCAGCTGCTGTGGAGGAGGGGCTCTGAGCACGCGTCACCGTGCCTGTCCTCTCCTGTCTGAGGAGGCCCAGGGGGTTCTCGGGGCCCAGCAGCTGTGCACTGCGCACGGCCACTAGGCCTGATCCTGAAAGCCTTCGGAATGGAGGTCTTCCCATGGGCCTCCGCAGATGACACCAGCTGTCATGCGAATCCTGCACTGCGAGACTCCCGAGTTCCTGACCCTCCCACACTGACCTCATGACACCTCCATCGCTCGGAGGTTCTGGAGGCTCCTCCGAGTCTTGCCAACCCACTGTCCAGGTCTCCTGGGACAACCGTTTGGAGAGACGATCGGCTACAGCCTAGACAGGGACAGCTGGGCTCACCCCTCCAGCCAGCCGCCTCCTCTGCTGTGTGCTCAGAGGCCGGAGGGGTGGGCGGGTGCCTCTCTGGCTGGGGCTTCGGGCAGGGCCCTGGGTTCGAGAGCCCCCTTGCATTCTTGACTGCAGGGGCCACACAAAAACAGAACAGAGAAGGGTCTCGCTGACCTCAAAGCTCTAAGCCGACACCGCCATCTTTACCGTGTAGTCTAGACAGCAAAATCAGTACCTGACCCTCCTGTGGGCAGCAAACTCTGGACATGGTGAATGGCCGGGCACCTCTGCCTTGCCCTTGCTTGGACTTTCACATGGGTCTGACAGTCCATTGGGTAGTCTAGCTTCTAAGTGTCTCGCCAACTTGGTCCAAGGTCCTTGGGGCAAATGTTTCTTACGTACTCTATACCACAGTGTGTGGGAGTCCGCGTCACTGGTGGGGTGCAGGGCAAAATGAAAATGCTAGGCATAGAGCGATTCTCCTGCCCCCGGTAGTCCCATCACACAGGGAAGCGGGTGACGAAGACCCCATCCATGCAAGGTGAGCGGCAGCGGAGCAGGGCCTGCGGGAGCCGAGGCCCGCACACCACCGCCCTTCTCCTCCGTGCACACGGCACACACGCACAGAGAGTGCCGTGAGGGGCTGCGGGACAGTGAGCGGGAGATGAAATCCTAAAAGAGGGTCTCTTGTCAAGGCTGGGCAAGGCCACGCCACCGCCATGAAGCTGGCACTGAGGACCAGTGGGCAGGGAATGCCCAAGGTGTGCTTGAGGATGTTCTGTAACCCCAATGCCTGTGCGATGGCAAAAGTAGTTGCTCGGTCAGATTTGCTGAGTGTATATGTGTGATCTCTTTCCTGCGCATCTTGGTTCCTTGACAGAAGTAAACAAGTACTTCTGTCAGAGAAAACTCTGCAATATATTCCATTTTGGGGATGCAGAGAAAGCCCACTGTTATAAAATATTTATCCCTAGAGGCCTAGGAGACATTTAATAAAAGTTTATGTTGAGAGTACCTAGAGGAAATGCAATTTTAGCAAATCAAAACACCTCTTTACCGTTTGAAACCTGTCTGCTTACCTTGCGTGGGGGCTGCAGCTGGCGGGGCCACGGTAAGGGGGACTAAGGCTGACTGATGGAAGTGTATTGTAGCCTCAGGCAGCAGAGGGAAAAGACAGTGTTAGTTTTGAAACTATCTTCGTAGAACTTTCTTCATCTTTTTCTCAAAGCGGTCTTGTATCTGGGCTGGGCTCTTTGTATTTTACAAAGAACAGCCCTGGACCAAAGGCCCTGACAGAGCGAGGGAGCCTCTGTGGTGTTGGCCCGGAAGTCACAGGGGAAACGGAGACCCAGGAGGGGCCACACCCGGCCTGATCGAGGCGGCCTGGACACCGCTTTGGGGTGACTAGGGGCCCTTGGGGACTCTCATCGCCTAGCAGGACACAATCGCTTTGCTCCTTGATCTTGAAATCACCAGGGAAGACTGAGTGTGAGGACTTGCTAACCAGGAAGATGGCGCCACCGCCAGCAGCCCTCTGGGAACGATCAGGACCCTGGGACAGGATAGTGCAAAGGGGCCCCAGGGTGACGTCAACAGGGAGCAAGGACCCAGTCTTTGCCCAGTCTTTGCCTCAAAACCTTACCTGTGTGTGTCTTTGCATCTCTTGATTCTTGCTTTGTTGTAAATGTGAGTCCAGCATTGGGGTTTCAGTGCCTTGAAGGGGGACTGTCGCCGGTGAGAGTCCGGCTGCCCCTTCAGGACGTAAATGTGGGTCATGACCCAGGGGTCGGAGGTCGGTGGGGATTCACTGATTTACATTTTATTTTATTTTATTTTATTTTATTTTATTTTGCTTTTTGAGACAGGGTCTCGTGTTGTAGTTCAGGCCGGCCCTGAGCTCACTATGGTGCCCAGGCAAGCCGCCGCGAACTCAGCAATCCTCCTGTCTCTGCCTCCCGAGTGCTGGGATGACAGGCGTGAGCCACCACGTCCAGCATTGTGGTATGCAGTGTTGATTGTTGGTGGGCTTGTCTCCACACCCAGCATTATATGTGGTTACCGGGGATCGAACTCAGGTCCTTGTGCTTGCGAGGCAGGTGCCGGAACCACTGAGCTAACCCTCCAGCCCATGATTTACATTTTAATTGAACAAACTGTTTTCCTCCCGGAAGACTCACAGCACACACACCTTGAATTTACGTGGGGCATGTGACGCTCTAAGTTCTGGCCTCTCATTTTTGCCTCCAATCTACACGCTCTGCCCAGGAACGGAACTGGCAGTAGCTTCATGGGCAAGACAGGACCCTGCCAGCGTGGTGAGGTGCACTGCGCTGGCATGAAGGTCGTGCCAGGTGTGTGCGGGTTTGCCTGCCCTGGGTGAGTTCACAGGTGTGCGATGCTAGCAGATGACTCGACGCTGCACGGGGTTTAGGCTGTGTGAGTTTACACGCGGCAGGCGGGACAGCGCTAACAGTGAAATCCAGGACCTTAGAGGGAAATAGCCCCAGCCAAGCAGAGAACTTCCTGTTGTGTTTACTACATGCAGAGACCCAACTGTTGGAATAACAACCGTGAATGAGCCCCAGCGACACGCACAGGGCATGAGAGGCGGGGCTCCGTGCCTCTGGCGCTGCCTGCAGCGAAGCAGCAGGATCGGTCCCGATCTCAGATCGCCGTTCCCAGGCCTTGGATCTGTCCTGGCTGTTTGCAGACACAGCCAAGGCCTTAACTCGTCAGTTAGTCCCCCCGCACCCCCGGGAGATGGGCCAGCCCCGCACCCTGCCCCATTTAGGTAGGGGGCTGCACGGGCTCCCGTGCAGCAGCTGGGCCGAGGGACTTGGGGCGGGGCCTGCCCCTGCTCCTGACTTCTCACCCAGTGCTCTCTCAACCCCAGCCTGCAGCCCTGGGAGTCATTAGATTGAATTGAAGCTCTGGCGGCTTGCAAAGCGCATTCTTTACAACTGTTATAAAGGTCTCATTGCTTAAGTGTAACCTAGTAAAACCGCCAGGCCCCCTTCCCGCTCGGACTCTCAGACTTGCAAGGGGAGCGAAAAGCAATCCAGTCCACTGTGGCAATATCTGTGTGAACCCCAAAACTTCTTGGGGGAACAGAGAGAAGATTCCAGGAAAGGCTAATGGGACCTCAGAAGGGTGGAATGTTCCAGAGTCTGGAAGGCTTGTATTCACATCCTCCCTCCGTCCCCCACCTGCCCTTAATCTCCTTGCCTCGGTTTCCCTCTCTGTCCACAGGGTCGGTGAGAACCTCTTCCTCAGATCTGGCAATGAGTTACTTAACACAAAGCTTTTAGAGTACGGTTTGATACAGGTATATTCAGTGCCCGCGGGTGCCGGACAGCGCGAGTGTGAATTTGAGGAGCATGAGCAGGACCCCCGGCCCCAGAGGACTGACTTTTCTGGGGCAGCCAGGGTGGCAGAGGCATTCAGTGAAGGTATCGGCACCCAGTGATGTCGTAGATCTTTGCCAGGAGGCTGCACATTAACCCAAATTGGGGTGTATTCTTCTCATGAACTTTGACTCTTGGGTGACACCTCACAACTGTTGTGTTTTGCCAAACAGTGGCTGTTGGCACACAAAATGTGCTGCCAACGACATTTGAAGTCCAGAAGGTGCCCTGGCCAGACTTGTCCTTGACCCTCCCCGCCTGTCAAGGAAAAGTGTATCAGCGCTGTTTTGCATCAGCAGCAAAGGGGGTCAAAGTTTAGCCAATCAGAAGTTGTGTAAGGACTCACTCTGGTTGTTCGAGGGACCAGAGGCCTCTCAGCATTAACAACTCATTAACAACTATCTGTTCAATGATTATCTTTCTGGAGCTCATTGCGGTGAGTTGGTCCAAAACAGAACTGACGGTGGCCGGGATCCAGCGACCTGCCCCTGACGTCAGGGACGAGCCTCCCCGGGCAGCTGAGGGCAGGCCATCCTCCTCCTCCACAGCATTTAAAGCCAGGAGGCTCGGCCGCCAAGCGTGGCCTTCCCACTGGGAACACCCACACCCCTGCGGAAAAAAGGGGGAGGCCCCTCGGATATCTCCCAGAGATCACCCAAAGGGAAGGAAGGTAAGTAGAACTTTTTTCTTCACGTTTCTAGAAATTCCAGTAGCACCATGAACTCAGTGCCTTCTTCTTCCTTAAAGCAGATAACCACCTGGCTGTGTCCTGCCCGAGCGAAGTCCATCGATTGCAACAGTGACGTGTCCACAGGCATTTTTGTTCAAGAAATTTGTGCTTTCTGTTTCAGGTGACCTCGGCATTCGGAGCCACAAAAATTTACAGAAATGCCTCCTCAGCTGCACAATGGCCAGGACTTCTCTGCCAAAGTCGTGCAAGGCAGCCTGGACAGCCTGCCGCGGGCAGTGAGAGAGTTCGTGGAGAACAGCGTCCAGCTGTGCCAGCCGGATCACATACACATCTGCGATGGGTCCGAGGAGGAGAACAGGCGGCTGCTGGCTGGCATGGAGGAAGAGGGCGTCATCAGGAAGCTGAAGAAATACGACAATTGGTGAGCTGCGTGCCGCCCACAGCCCAGTCTCCCCAGGTCCAGAGTTGGGGGGGAGGGGAACGGGGGTCGTGGTGTGGGGGAGGGGCCGCGAGCCCAGGACTTCCGAGGCCCTCTGACGTTTGTCGAGTCACCCATGCTGTAAACGGGGTGCTCTTCGCAAACCCTGATCAGAAAGAACGACAGGCCCTGTCCAAACCTCGTCGTGGTCTCCTAACTGCCTGGCCACGCTCCAGTTGGGTTGGCTCTTGGCACTTCTTTGCCCCCTGCGCTAGGCATGCCAGGGGCCTCACAGGGAAGGAAGTGTCTGCTCCCACGGCTCCTGGCTGAAGTGAGTCCTGTGGTTTTTGCAGCTGGTTGGCACTCACGGACCCCAGGGATGTGGCCAGGATAGAAAGCAAGACTGTGATCATTACCCAGGAGCAGAGAGACACGGTGCCCATCCCCAAGGGTGTCCTCAGCCAGCTGGGCCGCTGGATGTCGGAGGAGGACTTCGAGAAAGCGTTCGATGCCAGGTTCCCTGGGTGCATGAAAGGTAAGTGGGGCCAGCTCGCCGGGCAAAATGACAGCAGACCTGTCAACCCACGTCTGTGCTGGGGGGTGTAAGTCCCGGACCCGTGCCTTCGGGTGCCATTCTGTTCTACATGTGGAAACGTGCACTTCGGCTCTGGTTTTATAGTGAACCCGGACATGGTTTCTGTGTGTGTGGATTTTGAATATCTTGATAGAACCCAGCTGCACACTGAGGAAACCTCGTCAATTCTGCAGTCTGTCCCCTTTCCAAGGGACTTTTAAACCGAGGGGCTGATGGTGCACAGAGCGTGGTGGGGTGGATACCGGGGGCAGGGCAGGGACTACGGGGGGGTTGCACGTGTGCCCCAAGGTCGTTTCTCGGCCGCCCGTCCCCTCCGCAGGTCGCACCATGTACGTCATCCCGTTCAGCATGGGGCCCCTGGGCTCGCCGCTGTCCAAGATCGGCGTCGAGCTGACCGACTCGCCCTATGTGGTGGCCAGCATGCGGATCATGACCCGGATGGGCACGGCCGTCCTGCAGGCCCTGGGGGACGGGGAGTTCATCAAGTGTCTGCATTCTGTGGGCTGCCCCTTACCTTTGAAAAGTGAGTGCTTATTCCGAACTGGAAAGCTGATACAGAAGTAAGCTGTGCGTGTGCGTGTGCATGTGGGGGAGTCATTCCCTAAGCAAGGACGTGCACGGGGCACTAACGAGGGCTGCACCCCGTTCACAGAGCCTCTGGTCAACAACTGGGCCTGCAACCCCGACCTGACGCTCATCGCCCACCTGCCTGACCGCCGGGAGATCGTCTCCTTCGGGAGCGGCTACGGCGGGAACTCGCTGCTCGGGAAGAAGTGCTTCGCGCTCAGGATCGCCAGCCGGCTGGCCAAGGAGGAGGGGTGGCTAGCGGAGCACATGCTGGTAGGCATGTGGGACGCTCCAGGGTCACACGGGTGGGGGTCTCGGTGGCGTCCGGGATCCACGACAAGGCCCTTTGGGTGGAAATTAGAGTTAATAGATTAGGAAATTCGGCGAATAACAAGCAATCCCCGTTGTATGGCCCTGAGCCAGGGCCCCCAACATAGTAAGGACAACTGACCCTTTCTTCTCTGAGTGTGTTTGTCCTGCTGGCCGAGGACATGGATGTTGTGGACCTGCCTTTTGGAGTCCTAATGAGAAACCTCGTCCCTGCAGATCTTGGGTATCACCAACCCCGCGGGTGAGAAGAAGTACCTGGCAGCAGCTTTCCCCAGTGCCTGTGGGAAGACCAACCTTGCCATGATGAACCCTACACTTCCGGGATGGAAAATCGAGTGTGTGGGTGATGATATCGCCTGGATGAAGTTTGATGACCAAGGTGACTCTTCCATGTCCGACTGCTGATAATCCGTAGATGTTAGTGGGTTGTTGACCTTCTCACGTGCCACATTCTAAACCCTTGGCGGTGGGCCCTTAATTCAGAATTTGTGGATCTTAGATGAATATAAAGCATTCCTTAGTAGTTTTATCTGTATTGGAATGGTGCTGTCTGTTGCCGTTTGTTTACATATATAGATTCCTTACAACTGTAGAAGAAGAATGAGTTGTATGAAGTCTCAGAGTCGAATATGATGCTTGATGAAAAAGAGATAATCCAGGGTGGAAAGAAAAATGATTTGAGAGTCTGATACCCACACCAGCTCCACAAGGCCTAAGAACCTGTGGCATGCTTTGGTTTACAACTTTCCAGGTAACTTAAGGGCCATCAACCCAGAAAATGGCTTTTTTGGTGTGGCTCCTGGCACCTCAGTGAAGACGAACCCCAACGCCATCAAGACTATCCGCCAGAACACCATCTTTACCAACGTGGCCGAGACCAGCGATGGGGGCGTTTACTGGGAAGGCATCGATGAGCCGCTGGCTCCAGGCATCACGATCACTTCCTGGAAGAACAAAGAGTGGAGCCCCCAGGATGGTGGGTGCCCTCCAGAGGCTATAGATCGGGGCTGCTGGTGCCACCTGTTGGTGCCAGACACTAAGGGGCATCCCCTCTTGTGCTGTAGGGGAACCCTGTGCCCACCCCAACTCGCGGTTCTGCACCCCTGCAAGCCAGTGCCCCATCATTGATCCTGCCTGGGAGTCTCCCGAAGGCGTGCCCATCGAGGGCATCATCTTTGGAGGGCGCAGACCTGCTGGTGAGCCTCTTCCCAGTTTGGGCTGGGGCATAGAGGGTTGGCACCAAGCTCATCTGTGTAGGCTCTCCTTTTCTGTGAGCTTGTCAGTGGGTGCCAGAGATCTTCCTTTCCCCAAATCCACAACAACTGGCAAACTCAAAGGGAAAACCAAGCCTTCTGGTCACCTAGAGCCTCTCCGAATGTCTGATCTAAAATAACATTGTTTGCTTCATAACCTTGCGTGTATAATTTTGATTTGTGTTTTCTCATGTTACCTTTGCAAATATAAAATTAGCCCAGTTAAAAAGGATGCATGTGGGGCCGGAGGGTTAGCTCAGTGGTTCCGGCGCCTGCCTCTCAAGCGCAAGGTCCTGAGTTCGATCCCCGGTAACCACATATAATGCTGGGTGTGGAGACTCACGCCCACCAACAATCAACACCACATACCACAGTGCCGGACGTGGTGGCTCACGCCTGTCATCCCAGCACTCGAGAGGCTGAGACAGGAGGATTGCTGAGTTCATGGCGGCTTGCCTGGGCTCCATAGTGAGCTCAGGGCCAGCCTGAACTAAAAAGCAAGACCCTGTCTCAAAAAAAAAAAAAAAAAAAAAAAAGGATGCATGTGAAGGACATCACCAGTCCCGGAATCAGAAAGTCATGATTTTTAAGGAACATTTCTTTTTTTTCCTATGAAAGGTGTCCCTCTTGTCTATGAGGCTCTCAACTGGCAGCATGGGGTGTTCGTGGGGGCGGCCATGCGATCAGAAGCCACTGCTGCCGCGGAGTACAAAGGTAAATCTAAGTCAAGACCTAAAATGACATAAAAGGGTGATTTTGGGGTCTCTGTGTGTGTCTGTGGGGGGGAGATCTTCTTCAAGGACATCGTTTATCAGTAAATCTCTCCTCTATTTAATAGGCAAGGTCATCATGCATGACCCCTTTGCTATGCGGCCCTTCTTTGGCTACAACTTTGGCAGATACCTGGCCCACTGGCTGAGCATGGCTCACCGCCCAGCGGCCAAGCTGCCCAAGATCTTCCATGTCAACTGGTTCCGGAAGGACAAGGAAGGCAAATTCCTCTGGCCGGGCTTCGGAGAGAACTCCAGGGTGCTGGAGTGGATGTTCAACAGGATCAATGGGGAAGACAGCGCCCAGCTCACACCCATCGGCTACGTCCCCAAGGAGGACGCCCTGAACCTGAAAGGCCTGGGCAGTGTCAACACAGAAGAGCTCTTCAGCATTTCCAAAGAGTTCTGGGAGAAGGAGGTGGAAGATGTAGAGAAATATCTGGAGGAGCAAGTCAATGCTGACCTCCCCTATGAAATCGAGAGGGAGGTCCTGGCCCTGAAGCAAAGAATCAGCCAGATGTAGTCAGAGCTGAGGGCTTCCCCTGCAGGAGCACCCCTTGCCCCATCCGTGGGGTGCACTCAAGTGAAAGTGAGTCTTCCCAAGTCCGCACCAGCTGCAGCACGATGACCACACCATTGAGCAGATCGGAGAGGTGCACATATTGATCAGACGAGCTAGTATCTAATGAGGTGGGGAGGGATCTATACATGTCTCCAAAATTTGAGGGCAATGCATATGGTGTTTAAGGTTACTCAGGCACTTAGTGTTCCGGTTTTTCACTTTAGCTATATCAGTAGCTAGATCGCACAGAAACAATACTTGAGCTGTATATACGTGTGTGTGCGTGTGAGTGTGTGTATCTGTATACCTGGTTGTCTAAAATATATTTAATACCTTTGGAAAAATCTTGGGCAAGATTATTACCTACTAGTTGTTACTAGAAAGAAATATTCCTTTGTTACTAAAATGTGTTTAAATTATTTTTATATGTCGACCTTTTCTTACCTTTACATAACTGCAATTTCCTCCCTGCCTTACTTCTTGGGAAAAAAAAAATTACAAAATAAACCTTCATAGGAAAAACATGGTTTTATTTGCTTGATTTTCCCAGTTGACCAGAGAGAGCTCTGCTCCAATGCCCTGAACTTGCTGAATTACCTGGTGCCACTAGTTGGCGCTCTTTACCAATTCTGCTACTGTCTTCCCGTGTCCAGCCTGAAACAGCAGGACTGAAAGTGTCTAAAATGTATTTTTTTGATCAACATTTGGGGCTGGGGGCTCAGCCTTTTCCAAGAATTGCAAATTATGGACAATTTTACTGGCTTTTCCTTTTTAACCCTTTTTCTGAGTAGCACTGTTTCCATCTGCCATCAATAAAGCACAGAGTAAAGAGAAAAAGCACTTTTGTTTGTGTTTGTTTTGTTAGGTTCCTTCCTTCCTTCCTTCCTTCCTTCCTTCCTTCCTT
>PVIC010018224.1:0-12279 GCA_004025085.1 Thryonomys swinderianus
CACAAGCATTCATGAAGTGAGGCACCACTGTAATTTAAATCCACATAGCTAATTATTGGTGGAATCAGGATTAAAACCTGGACCTTCCAACTCTTCCAACTCTCAAGCCAACATTCTTTCTACTACACTAGTTATTAACAGAGAACTCTAGACGTCTATAGAGAAGTTTCTTTTACATATGATAAACTTAATATGTTCACAGACAATTAGCTCTAGAAAGAGGTTCAGGAAGTCTAACCCTTATGGTTTTCTTTGTTTTTCACCTTTACAGTTTTTTCCCTTTCTCCAGCTATCTGGTCCTCCACACACTCAAAACTACTCAAGTAGTCCCCTGTGGAATAGGAAGATGGTGCCTTCAGAGCTGACCCTCAGTCCAGGAGGAGCAATTCACACACTAACATCACATAATTTCTAAATGTCCATCCTGAAAGGAGAAAAAAAAAATCACTGAAGTCTATAAATTATTTCTATATATTGTAAGTCCAAGAGGATTCAAGGCTTTTTTAGAATAACTATTCAGTATAATTCCACATAAAGTTTCCTTCTGAAACAGGTCTTATGAACTTAACTTTTTTATTATTAATAGTTTTATTTTTATGTCATTGCCGATTTAAGATTGTTAGTAGTTTTGACCTCTTACACTCTATGGAAAACTTATAGCCCAAGACATAAATATCTGTAATAGAACATTGGGAGTTTCCTTTTTCCCTCTTGTTCTTTTTCTAAAATTGATTTTGAGTACATATTGTATACACATTATGATCACAATTGACGTAAAGGAGTTTGTACTAGTAGCTGACAAAACTTAATTCTAATTTTTCCCCATTCCCTTGCCTCCCAAATCCCCCAACTCCTATGTATACAAGCTTTGTTTTCTTTTTTTAATTATCAAATTTTTTCTTTATCTTCTTTACTTACCCCCCTTTTCATTTGAATATTTTCTTACTATTTAACAGTACCTACCATACATTTTAGAACTCATTTATACCTTTAGAATTTAATTTCTTTCTTTTTTTTTTTTGCTTTTTGAGACAGGGTCTCGCTTTGTAGTTCAGGCTGGCCCTGAGCTCACTATGGTGCCCAGGCAAGCCGCCGCGAACTCAGCAATCCTCTTGTCTCTGCCTCCCGAGTGCTGGGATGACAGGCGTGAGCCACCACGTCCAGCATTGTGGTATGCTGTGTTGATTATTGGTGGGCATGAGTCTCCATGACCAGCATTGTATGTGGTTACCAGGGATCAAACTCAGGACCTTGCGCTTGCGAGGCAGGCGCCGGAACCACTGAGCTAACCCTCCGGCCCTAGAATTTAATTTCTTTAATTGATTTTATTGGTACATTTTATACAATCACATTCAACATTGAGAATTTGTACCTGTACAGGACACATCTTGATTCTCATTTTTTTCCATTCCCCTGTCCTCCCTACAACCCTTTACCGCCTGTATACACAAGCTTTGTTTCCTTTTAGCTTTTTTCATCAAATTTTTCCTTCCTCTTCTTTACTTTCCCCTATCCTCTGCCTTTTCCTTTTCAACATTTCTTTCATATTTTACAATACCTATCATACGTTTTGGACCTCATTTACACCTTTAGCTTCTCATCTTAGAGAAAATATATGATATTTACACATCTGTGTCCTATTTATTTCACTTAGGACTATGTACTCCGGGTACATCCATTTAAATGTAAATGACTCAAACTTATTCTTTATGGATGAGTAATATCCATTTTACTTTTTAAAAACATCTTTATCCAGTCTCTTGTTGATGAGCATGTGAACTGTTTCCAAGGTTTAGCTATTACAAACTGAGCTGCTGTAAACATGCATATAGGTTGCTGTTATGTGAATCTTAATTTTTTGTGTATATATCTAGCAGGGGAATAACAGGGTCAAATGGGACCTCTAATTCTACCTTTTTGAGTGATCTCCACACTGATCTCTACATGGCACTGATTGTGCCAGTCCACATTCCCACCAACAGTAGAGAAGGGTTCCTTTCTCCCCACAACCCTGCCAGCATTTTTTGTTGGTTGATTTCATGATAGCAGCCATTCTTTGTGGAGTTAGTTGAAATCTCAGTGCTGTTTTCATCTGCATCTCTCAAAGGACCAATAATGTTGAACATTTCTTCATATGTTTCTTTGCTATCTTCTTTTTTTCTTTTTTTTGAGACAGGGTCTTGCTTTGTAGTTCAGGCTGGCTCTGAGCTCACTATGTAGCTCATGCAAGTATGGAACTCAGCAATCCTCCTGCCTCTGCCTCTTGAGTGCTAGAATGACAGGCATAAGCCACCACACCTGGATTCTTTGCTATCTTTACTTCATCTGAAAAATGTCTATCCACTTCAGATGCCCATTTTGAATTGGGTCTTTAAATGGGGAGGCTGGTTTCTTTAAGTTCTTTATATACTCTGGACAGTAGTTCTTTGCCTGAGAAGCAGTTAGTAAAAATTTTTTTCCCATACTGTAGTTTGTCTTTTCACTCTGTTAGTGGTTTCTCTTGCTGTGCAGAAGCTTTTTTAATAAGATGAGATCCCAGTTGTTTATTCTGCTAGTTCCCTCTGCTGTATGAACTTAATTTTTAAAACCAGCATTCCAAAGATCAGAATTTCCCTAGTCACACTTCTCCTTCCTGTGGCACTTTGTTTTACTGAGACATGCTGCCTCCTCTTCCCCACAGAATTATCCCTGTGGCTGTGGGGAAGCTCTCATTGCAACCTCCCCGCCTGCTTCTCCTCTCATCACAGGTGGAGCCTGAGACGCGGGCTGTGATCCTATGGATACGCTCCATCAACTTTGTTCTCTCAGCCAATTTCCATGGGGGAGCAGTCGTGGCCAATTACCCATATGACAAGTCCCTCAGACATCGGGTCCAGGGTTCTCACCCCACTACTACTAGCCCCACGCCTGATGATAAGCTTTTCCGGAAGGTATGTGCAATGGCAGTTTGTCCTGCCGGGGGAACTCAGGGCTCAGGGGCTGAGCTTGAGACCAGAGACACAGGACTCTCTTAGGAACAAAACCACAAAAATAATAGAAAATATCACTTGCTTATTAAGTTTTACAGTCCAGTAAAGTATATTTTGCATGAAGTGATTTAGATATAAATTCATTACCAAGTAAATCAAAAGGCAGGTTTTACATACTTTAATTACCACAATGTAAAACATACTTAAGCTAATGGCAAACAAATATGCCAATAGGGCTGGTGGTAAGCTAATGACTTCTAAATGTGAATTTGGGGATATGATTTACAGTTTTTTATTAATATGATTTACTTTTATTAATATAATTTTATTAATATGATTTACAGTTTTTATTAATATGCCTATGTTAATGAAAAGACATTATGCACATGAAAAAGGTTTAAATGATAATTTGAAATAATAAAATTAATATACATAAATTGTACATTTAGAATGTATTAAATATATTAATATAATGTATAGTCATTGTATAATAAAATATATCAACTAAAGTATAAAATGATATAACATGTTATGTGGTTATATTAATATATAGTTATATATTTATGAATAAATGCTTGTGGTTTGGGGGGTTGTTTTTATAGTTTTTTTGGGATAGGGTCTCCCTCTATAGTTCAAAATGGACCTGAACTCATTATGTAGCCCAAGCTAGCCTTGAATTCACAGCAATCCTCATGCCTCTGCCTTCTGTGAGGCCTCAGGCTAGGCTTAGGTCCCAGGCCAGGGTGAGGACTGGTCCAGGTGAGGCCTGGGGCTAGGTTTAGGGCCTGGGCAAGGATGAGAGCTGGGTCCCAGGTGAAGGCAGGGGATAAGTTTAGGGCCTGACCTCAGATGAGGGCTGGGTCCCAGGTGAGGCCTGGTGCTAGGGTTAGGGCCCATGCTAGGGTGAGGGCTGGGTCCAATGTGAGGCCTGAGGCTAGGGTTAGGTCCCAGGCTAGTGAGAGGGCTGGGTCCAAAGTAAGGCCTGGTGGTAGGGTTAGGGCCCAGGAAAGAATAAGGGCTGGGTCCCAGGTGAGGGTAGGTTCTCGGGTTAGGGCCTATGTTAGTGTGAGGGCTGCATCCCAGGTGAAGCCTCAGTTTAGAGCTAGGATCTGGCCTAGGGTGAGGGCTGTGTCATAGGTAAAGCCTGTTTTAGCATTAAGGCAGGGGCTAGAGTGAGGTTGGGCTCCCAAGTGGGGCCTGGGTCTAGGGTTAGGGCCTGGCCTAGTGTGAGTGCTGCATCCCAGGTGAGGCCTTGGTTTAGGGCTAGCGTCTGGGCTAGGATGAGAGCTGTGTCCCAGTTGAGGCCTTTGTCTAGGGTCAGGGGCCAGGATACAGTGCAGCCTGGGTCAGAGGTGAGGCATGGGGCTGGTGTTAGAGCCTGGGAAAAAATGAGGGCTGGGTCCCAGGTGAGGTTAGATTCTTTGGTTAATGTCCAGACTTGGGTTGTGGCTGAGCCCCAAGTGAATCCTCGTTTTAGGGTTTGGGTGTGGGCTATGGTGAGGTGTCTCTCCCAGGTGGGTCTGGGTTTAGGTTTAAGGCCTTGTAAAGAGTAAGGGTTTGGCCCCAGGTGAGGGTAGGTTCTTAGTTTAGGGTCGTGTTAGTGTGAGGACAGGATCCCATGTCATGACTGGTGTTAGGGATATGGTGTGGTCCAGGTGGAGGGTTGGGTCACAGGTGGGGCCTGGGGCTGGGAATAGGGCCCGACCTAGTGTGATGGTTGCATCCCAGTTGAGACCTTGGTGTAGGGTTAGGGTCCCGGCTATGTTGAGGGCTATGTCCCAGGTGAGACCTGGGTCTAGGGTTATGTTCCAGAGTAGCGTGTGGCCAGTGTCTCAGGTGAGGAACGGGACTAGGGTAGGGTCCGGGGAAGAGTGAGGGCTGGGTCTGAGGTGAGTTTAGATTTTCGGATTAGAACCCGGATTAGGGTGAGGGCTGAGTCCCAGGTGAATCCTGGTGTTAGGTTTAGGGCTTGGGCTAGGTTGAAGTTTGGGTTCCAGGTGGGACCTGGGGTTTGTGTTAGGGCCGTCCTAGGGTGAGGGCTGTGTCCCAGGTGAGGCCTGGGTTTAGGGCTAGAGTCTGGGCTAGGTTGAGGGCTGTGTCCAACATGAGGCCTTGTTCTAGGTTTAGGGGCCAGGACAGGGTGTGGCCTTGGTCCCAGCTGTGGCATCAGGCTAGGTTTAGGGCCCAATTAAGAGTGAGGGCTAGGTCCCAAGTGATGTTAGATTCTTGGGTTAGTATCCAAATTAGGGTGAGGACTGAGTCCCAGGTGAGGCCTGGGTCTATGGTTAGGGTCCAAATAGGGTGCAACCTGGATCCCAGGTGAGGTATGGGTCTAGGGTTAGGGCCCGGGCTAGTATAAGGGCTGTGTCCCACATGAGGCCTTGGTCTAGGGCTAGGGGCCAGTATAGGCTGCAGCTTGGGTCCCAGGTGAGGCATGGGGCTAGGGTTAGGGTTCGGGCAGGAGTTAGGCCTGGGTCCCAGGTGAGTTTAGATTCTTGGGTTCCGGCCCAGATTAGGTGAGGACTGAGTGCCAGGTGAATCCTAGTGTTAGGGTTGGGGTGTTGGCTAGGTTGAGGACTCTTTCCCAGGTGGTCCCTGGGGCTAATATTAGGGCCTGAGAAAGTATAAGAGCTGGGTCCCATGTGAAGTTAGGTTCTCAGGTTAGGGTCCATGTTAGTGTGAGGTCTGGGTCCCAGGTGATGCCATGTTTTAGGGTTAGGCTGTGGGCTAGGGTGAGGATTGGGGCCCAGGTGGGGCCTGGGCTATGGTTAGGGCCTGACCTAGAGTGATGGCTGCATCCTTTGTGAGGCCATGGTTTAGAGCTAGGGTCTGGGCTAGGCTGAGGATTGCATCCAAGGTGAGGCCTGGAGCTATTGTTATAAATTTACTTGTACCTAGATAGTATTGTTCAAGGTCACTTAAAAATTGTTGCCATTTTTAATGATGTGGCTCAGTGTTTCTGGTGCCTTCCTGGCAAGCACAAGGTCCTGAGTTCAATACCTGTTACACAAAATAAATGTATTATTCACCCTTATTTAAAATTATATCAAAGCTTAACTCCTGAACTCACTTGAGGCCAAGTAAAGCAATAAAGTGCCCAAAAGAAGCTTTAAAAAAAATCAAACTATGGGCCGGAGGGTTAGCTCAGTGGTTCCGCTGCCTGCCTCGCAAGCGCAAGGTCCTGAGTTCAATCCCCGGTAACCACATATAATGCTGGGTGTGGAGACACGCCCACCAACAATGAACACCACATACCACAATGCCGGATGTGGTAGCTCACGCCTGTAATCCCAGCACTCAGGAGGCAGAGACAGGAGGATTGCTGAGTTCGCAGAGGCTTGCCTGGGCACCATAGTGAGCTCAGGGCCAGCCTGAACTACAAAGCGAGACCCTGTCTCAAAAAGAAAAAAAAAAAAAAAAAATCAAACTGTTGCAGTGTAGTGGATTAACTAGTGACAACTAAAAAGTGCCCCCCCCCCAACCTGAATCAGCATGGTTCTGGGCATGGAAAAATCACCTGAGGACTGTTGTCAGTGGCATAAAAAAAGAATTGGAGGGAAAGTTCTCATGGTGTTGCATTTTCTTGGAGCATTTGCTGTGGGTGGTTTTCTTGAGCAGCTTGTCTGTTCTCATTGTTGGAGGAGCTCAGGTCCTGACTGTCTCTGTTTTCATCGGGAAGGTCTGCTCTTCTCCTTGAGCAGTGTTTCCTGGCTCCAGTGTGGATTCTCAGTCTGGTGCCACAGATCCCTCACCCCACCACACAGGCTTTCTGGCTTCCCCCTCTGACCTTCAGGCCTTCCCAGTGCAGATCCTTGCTACGGACTCAGGAAGGACATTGCCCTGGACTCTAGGCCTTCAGCTGGGCTCGTGTGGGACACTGCCGTGGGATCCAGGCCCTGTCCTGGATTCTTTGGGGCTCCAATGCACAGATAAATCTCGTGCACTCCTCTGCATTTGATGTTTTGGGTGACTAGTATAAAACCACACTATAAATCACATACCCCATATTAAATTTGTTCCCTTATGAACACTGACTACATGTTTTATTTCAAAATTTGGTGCACAGGCTTCAAAAACCTATCAACTGTAGGGCCAGGGACTTAGCTCAGTGGTTTCAGTGCCTGTGTCACAAGTGCAAGGTCCCAAGTTCAATCCCTGGTACCACATACTACAATGCCGAAAGTGATGGCTCATGCCCACTGGCAATCAGTACCACACACAACAATGCTGGGCATGGTGACTCAAGCCTGTAATCCCAGCACTCAAGAGGCACAGGCAGGAGGATTGCTGGGAGTTCAAGGCTGGCCTGGGCTAAATAGTGAGGTCAGGGCCAGTCTGAACTATAAAGCAAGATTCTGTCTCATAAAACTAAAACCTAACACCCCCCCCAAAATCTATCAACTATAAATATAGTCATAGGACCAGATTCCTTGAAGTTTCCCCATATTGTGGGTAATATAACTTGGATTCAGTTGTCTTTTTATAAACTAGTAACTTGTATAATAGCTTTTCCATATCATGATTAAAATTTTAAAAACATCTAATATATTTGTTACTATGGGTATATGTATGTTTATGCTTCAAACATAGATGTTGGATGTTAAACCTACATTAAAAAAATCTCTAAATTTTAAATTGCTTACAGATAAATACTGTCATAAATTAAAATTGGCAAATTAAGCTGAGTGAATTCACTTCACTCAACTTGAATAAATCATAGATACTCTGTTTTTTTGGGATATTTTTTTGAGACAGGGATTTGTTTTGTAGTTCAGGCTGGCCCTGAGCTCACTATGTAGCCCAGGCAAGCCTTAAACTCAGCAATCCTCCTGTCTCTGCCTCCCAAGTGCTTGGGTTACAGGCGTGAGCCACCACGCCTAGCACTGTGGTGTGTGGTATTGATTGCTGGTGGACGTGAGTCACCACACCCAGCATTGTATGTGGTTACAAGAGACCGAACTCAGGACCTTGCACTTGCAAGGCAGGCGCCTTAACCACTGAGCTAAATCTCCGGCCTGATACTCTGGTTTTAATTGGCAAGTGCAGGTATATCTTCAAAATTTTGTCATATGTAATTGCCTGGTTTGGTGACCAGACAGGATAATATTCATTTCTCTTAGTTGTATACAATCATAAACATGTAAGTTTGATTTAAGAATATTACAAATAGGGGGCCGGAGGGTTAGCTCAGTGGTTCCGGCGCCAGCCTCGCAAGCGCAAGGTCCTGAGTTCCATCCCCGGTAACCACATAGAATGCTGGGCGTGGAGACACGCCCACCAACGATCAACACCGCATACCACAATGCCGGACGTGGTGGCTCACGCCTATCATCCCAGCACTCGGGAGGCAGGGACAGGAGGATTGCTGAGTTCGCGGCGGCTTGCCTGGGCTCCATAGTGAGCTCAGGGCCAGCCTGAACTACAAAGCGAGACCCTGTCTCAAAAAGCAAAAAAAAAAAAAAAAAAAAGAATATTACAAATAAAAGTCCCATATAGTATCCACGTTTTCCTATGTACTGTAACAGTTGAATTTTGACAGAGAAATGACTTCAAATCACTATTATGATTAGCCAATATCTAGATTTTCTATGCAATCTAGGAATAATTGTCATAATTTAAATCTTTTTTCAGTTGTTTTTAATTGAATTCTTTATCGGTACATTTTATATACAGCTCACAATCACATTCAACATTGGGGAATTTGTACAGTATATGACACAAGTTAATTCTCATTTTTGCCCATATCCCTACCCACCCCACAACCCTCCACATAACTTACATCTTAATATGCTATGCTAAGCATATACAAAACATATAAGTTCTAAGTTAAAATACTAGAATATCAACTGCTAAATATAAATTCAAATCAAGTGTTTTTAGACATCATAAAATAGTTGTTAAACAGTAAATTTCTGGTTATATATAACATACCAAATTAGTTTCTAGGCGTATGCTGGAACCACTGAGCTAAATCCCTGTTCCCTACAAATACTTGTATGTTGATGTACAACATAAGTAATGATAATTCATTAATGAATAATAAAGAGAATACAAATTATTTTACTAAACAAGTTATTATACTTTTTTCTTTAGTAATCTCTTTTCATTTGTATTATTAAAAAGTAATAAATCTGGATGTGGTGCCACACACCTCTCATCCTAGCATTCAGGAGGCTGAGGCAGGAGGATCACCAGGTCAATACCAACCTGGGCTACAGAACAAGTTCAAGTCACACCTGAACAACATAGGGAGACCTTGTCTCAAAAACAAAACAAAACAAAATATGTAATGAAAGAGCGTTATGGACAGAATTATAGACAGAACCTGAACATATGTATTCTTCCAACATATCTGAATACATGTTTTTCCAATACATATCTCTTGCCAGACAACAAGCAGGACTACTGCTTTACTTGCTCCTTGATTTCTTTTATAAAATTCGGCTAGAGACTGGTACAATTAGAAAGCAACTTCTGTATCATCCAGTGCTCCTCTCCCTTTGTACATGAGGACACAGCCCTGGTAAGTGGAAAAATTAGAATACAGATCTTGGGTCAGGGATGTAGCTCAGATGTAGTGCAGAACCTGTCTCAAAAATGCAAGGTCTTGCCGGGCGTGGTGGCTCACGCCTGTAATCCCAGCACTCGGGAGGCAGAGACAGGAGGATTGCTGAGTTTGAGGCTTGCCTGGGCTCCATAGTGAGCTCAGGGCCAGCCTGAACTACAAAGCGAGACCCTGTCTCAAAAAAAAAAAAAAAAAAAAAGCAAGGTCCTGAGTTGATCCCTCGTACTGGTAAAACAAAACAAAACAAAAAACAGAATGTAGATCTCTTAACTCCAGGCCACCCACATACCCATATATACATGTATGTATGTATATGTATATGTGTATGCATATATACACACACAGCAGCAGGTTTACTGAATCGCACATGCTAACTGCACACACACCCTTACACACATGTACAGAAAACATCTCTCTACCCCTGACCAGTCCCCCTTTCACTAAAGCATATAACCCATCGTTCATATGTAGTGGAGCTCCCTGGGTTTGCTGTTACTCTGAGTATGCACACTGCCACCTGGGTTAGGAATATTCACGATCGTCTCCCCCCTGCTTTCCCTCTAGCTGGCCAAGGTCTACTCCTACGCACATGGCTGGATGCACCAGGGATGGAACTGTGGGGATTACTTCCCAGATGGCATCACCAATGGTGCTTCCTGGTACTCCTTCGGCAAGGGTAAGGAGAGTCATGGGAGCCGCTTGGATGGTGCTGTTGTGTGTGAACTGGGTGTGTAGAGATCCCTTCCACATCTTGCTTTCCATGCTTTGGGGCACATTTCCAGAAGGAGAATTGTTAAGTCATATGGTAATTCTGTTTGTATTTTTTCAAGAAGTTGCCAAGCTGTTTTCCCTAGCAGCTGCACCATTTTATGTCTGCTGCAGATCAAGTGTGTATTCAATGCACACATCCTCCAGTCCAAACCAACACTTAGTGGTTTTCCTTTGCGTGTGTTTTTAGTCCCATCCCAATAGGTACAAAGTTGTATCTCTTGGTAGTTGAATTGCATTTTCTCAGGGATTAATCCTGTTGAACTTTTTTTTTTTTTTTTGACACAGGGTCTCTCTAGTTCAGGCTGGCCCTGAGCTTACTATGTAGCCCAGGCAAGCCTTGAACTCACAGCAATCCTCCTGCCTCTGTCTCCCAAGTGCTGGGATTACAGGTGTGAGCCACCATGCCCAACATTGTGGTATGTGGTTACTGAGTGCTGGGATTACAGGTGTAAGCCACCATGCCCAGCATTATGGTATGTGGTTACTGGGGATCAAACTCAGGACCTTGCACTTGCCAGGCAGGCACTGGAACCACTGAGGTAAATCTCCCGTCTTTCCCTCCCCACCCCACCCCAGCACAATTTGCTAAAGATAATTCTTTCCCAATTGAATGGTCTTGGCACCTTGGTCAAAAAACATATGAATCTCATCTGTAACTCCCCACCCAGGTCTGAAGAACATCATAGTTTAGAGAGAAAAATCTGTTCTCCTAAAAGCAGTACATACACATGCATACTATTAATAACAGGTCCAGCTAATAACATGACTTGGAAAAATTAAATCATGACCTTGGAAAAGCAGATATAGGTAATGAAATGGGGATTAATGAAAAAAGTAAACTGGAAAGAGAGAAATACATGTCAGCTGAGAACCTTGGGAAAGAGTTTTTGGAGGAGAAAAGTAAACAGATATCAAGAGGTAGAACAGATATTTCTAGCAATCACGAGGCAGAGGCAGGAGAATCACCATGAGTACGAGGCCAGCTTAGGCTGTATAGTGAGTTCAAGGCCAGCCTGAATTGTGCAGTAAGACCCTATGTCAAAAAAATTTTTTTTAAAAAAGAGGTAGAATAGATGATGATGAAAGTCATGGTAAAGACATTGTGATTAAAAAGAGATGAGACGGGGGTTTGGTGAGAACCTGTGTACATATCTACCACTCCCTTTTCCCCACTAGGAATGCAAGATTTTAATTATCTCCATACCAACTGCTTTGAAATCACACTGGAACTCAGTTGCAATAAATTTCCCCACCAAGAGGAATTAGAGCGGGAGTGGCTGGGTAATCGGGAAGCCCTAATCCAATTCTTGGAACAGGTAATATCTTATTTTTTTAGTTTTCATGGTTACAAAAAGAGAATTGGCCTTTACTGGTAGGCTGGATTTTTAGGGTAGCTCAAGTCTGATTTTGCTCTAACTCAATACATTTGAATTGCTTCTACCAGTGAGATTCAGTCACTCGTTATGGGTGAGCACAACTACCTGTCAGAAATTTTACCATAAGGTGGGAATTCAGTAAACAGGCATCTTTATGCTTGAGGAACCCACATTCTACTAAGGACAGACAATAAACACAGAATAAACAAAATGCCAGGTGTGGTGGCACATACCTATAATCCCAGCATTTGGGAGGCTGAGACAGGAGGATCACCACAAGTTCAAGGCCAGCCTGAACTCCACAGTGTTAGCCCAAACTAACAGAGAGACTCGGTCTCAAAAAAAAAAAAAAAGAAAGAAAGAAAACTCGAAAAACAAAATAAGAAAGTAGGTGTTACATCATGTTAAGGGAGAAGGTAGGAAGAAAGCCTTATAGAGAAGGTAAATTTTAAACAGAGATTTCAGTGAGTGTAGGGAGAGAGAACCATTCAGATATCCAGGGAAAAACAGTCTCCTGAAATGGATACAACAAATGTAAAGCCAATAATAAGAATATGAAAAGATTGGAGAGTGGATAAAGAAGATGTGGTTTTTTTAC